>WEKW01001164.1:78875-92618 GCA_013389905.1 Sula dactylatra
GGGGCTCGGGGGTGGGACGCGGTGCTTGGCGCCGGGGCACGGGGAGTGAGCGCCCGTAGGGCTGGGGCGCTGTGGGGGGGAGCGGGGCGCCGGCGGGCCTGGGCCTAGAGCGATGTACCCCGGGAAGCCAGCCGTGGTGATGGGGATGGCTGTGCAGGCCTTGGGATGCCAGCCCGGGTAGCAAATCTTTAATGTCCGGTCTTTCTCCTAGGTGGCGGGACTGGCTTTGTGGGCAGAGCCCTGACCCAGTTGCTGCGGAGCCGTGGGCATGAAGTGACCCATGTCTCTCGACAAGGGGGCAAGGATCGGATCAGCTGGGTATGAGATCAGAGCAGTCACAGGAGGGAGAACATGTCAGGGCTGAGGAACAAGCCCACTTGCCCTGGCCTGCCATGGCATACAGGGAATCTGCAGTGGGGAATCTGGCTCTGGGGTGCTCCATGGGTCATAGTCATTGGGATGGGTACTGCTATAGCTCCAAGGAGCAAAAACTTCTCCATTCCATGTGCTCCAGGCAGTTTCGGGAAGGAACTGGCTGGAGTTCTTAAGAGCCTGCCCTGCTTGGTCGTTGGGGAGGCTTGAGCAGAGGGGAGGCTGGGTGTGTGATGTCTCTGTTACCCCTGCATAGGAAGAGTTGTCCCACTCTGGACTTCCCCTGTGTGATGCCGTGGTGAACTTGGCTGGTGAAAATGTCCTCAACCCTTTCCGCAGGTAACTTGGTCCCATAGTGGGACAAGGTGAAGGCAAGATAGTCCAGTGGTGTTAGAGAATGTGGAAGGGATCTGGAGAGGAAACAAGGTGTCCAGGAAGCACTTGGGTTACCTAACTGTTGATGTCTGGATTCTCAAGTATCCAAAACATTTCTGTGGGCCTGTTAAGTTCTGGGAGGCCTTTGAAGAGGTTCCCTTCTGGATTGACAGTTGGAGGCCAGGCAAAGTAGTTCCACGTTTCCAAAATTACACTGGATGCCTACATTTAGGTAATGCAAAATCAGAACCAAAGTTGGACTTCTATGAGGGTGTTTTTGGAACTGCCTCCGCCGGGTGCTTGGGAAGAATTCACCGCACCCAGCTTTGGTGTCCAGCTCCTCTGCTACCTTTGTCTTAAGGCAGTCCAAAACCCACAGCCTTTTGTGGGAGGTGGAGAACCACCATCTCCCGAAGTCCCCATGCATTTAGGTAGTAAGATCCCATGTCCTCCCACTGCACTGAGGTAGGGGGGAATTCATGTTACCTCTCCTTTGCTTGTGAGCAGGTGTCTTCTGGGGCCCCCCTTGGTGCTATTGTTTTCTGGGATGTCCTTGTGGGGAGTATAATCTGTGGCTCTCCCTTTCCCAGATGGGGCGATGCCTTCTGCAGGGAGGTCATCAGCAGCCGGGTTGAGACCACCAGGACCTTGGCCAAAGCCATTGCTGATGCTGAACAGCCACCCCGTGCTTGGGTCCTCGTCACCGGCGTAGGTATTGTTTGGGCCCAGCCAAGACATGACTCACGTTGACCTGGAGAGGTATACCTCCAGACAGAAACACATCTCTGGGGGGACACATGTCTTGCTTTGAATGCCAGCTTTATTGCCATCAATGCCACTGTGTTTAGGCAAGCCTTGATCAGCTTTTTGGCACTGCTGGAGAGGAATTTGTGTCCCTGTGCTTTCTCTTGGTGTTATTAGGACAGGACCTTTTTTCTGTTTTCTTGTAAAAGCCTTCAGGCATCCTGTAGAACCAGTTTGCCTAGGTAGAGCCTTGGCGGAATCACCCTGCATATTTCCAACTTTGCATTTCTGCTTGCTACAGTCTTTAAAGCTGCCACAGTTTAGCATCTGTGATACCCAGTTTTAGAGCACATGTGTTTTTATGCAGCTAGCTCAGTTTGTTGATTGCTGGTATATTTGGTTCTTGGGTCTGCTAGCTCAGCCTGAGTATTGGCGCATCCCGCTGAACTTGCAGAGCGCATTGGTAGTTCAAAAACTTGTCAGCATTGCCATCAGAGAGACCCTGTGCTGCTTATATGAAGATGCCCTGATGAAATGATCAAGTTCTGGGCTCCTGGAGGCAGGGAAGAGGGTCCATTTTGGGGGGGGGTGGGGGGTGGCCCATGTCATGATTCAACTCTGACCCCTTTTCTGCTGTTACCCCTGCAGGCTATTACCGCCCTAGCCCCACCGCTGAGTATACTGAGGACAGTCCTGGGGGTGATTTTGACTTCTTCTCACGCCTGGTGAGCTCCTGGGAGGCTGCAGCTCTCATCCCTGGGAGCCCAGCTCGTGGTGTTGTGGTGAGATCTGGTGAGATGGAGCATCATGCCTGTTCAGGGTGGCTCTGCTTTGGTGCTGGGGAAAGAAGGGGAAGAGGAGGGGAAAGGACATGAGGTCTCGTGTCTCTCCTTGTTGGGCCACCATTCTGCTCCAGCCCTGTAAGGATTGTCTCCTGGTTGTAGGTCTGGTGGTGAAGGGGTCTTTTGTCCTTTGGTGGGGCGGGGTCCTGGTCTCACTCTGTTCTCTCCACAGGGGTGGTACTGGGCCGAGGTGGTGGTGCAATCTCCCAAATGCTCTGGCCTTTCCGTCTGGGACTAGGAGGCCCCTTGGGCTCTGGGCTCCAGCCCTTCCCATGGATCCACATTCGGGACCTGGCTGGGATCGTGTGTCATGCCCTGGAGAGTGAGTGCCTGCAAGGCATCTTCAACGGTGTCTCCCCATCCTCCTCTGCCACCTCCAATGGCACCTTTGCTCAGGAGTTTGCTGCAGCCCTGGGGCGCCCAGCCCTACTGCCAGTGCCTGCTTGGGCTGTGCGGGCTGTCTTTGGGGCAGAGCGGGCCATCATGCTGTTGGAGGGCCAGAGGGTGGTGCCAAAACACACCCTGGAGAGCGGCTACCATTTCATCTTCCCTGAGCTGTCTGAAGCTCTGAAGGACATTGTGGCTTGAGGACTCCTCAGGTGGGCTGGGTTGGGCCCTGTTATTGTGAGCTCCCTGGCTCACATGACTTCCCCTGGGTGAAAGAGGGTAAAGAGGGTAGCCCTGCCCCTTGTTGACACTTCCCCATCCCTGTACAGAGAGAGTGAGCAACCTCTTCCTGTTCTGTATCCCTTTGTGCATCCCCAGTTTAGGAGTCATCCCTCACTGCCATCTGCAATCTCCACATTACCTGCTTTTGGGGAAGGACACAAGCCCCTGTAAGGATTGTGACTGCTGAATCTGTCATCATCCCTTTTCCACAGTGTGCATGTAAGCTGCTTGCAGAGCAGCTGGGTGGTGTAATGTCTCCTCCCCTGACAGGCAGGGGTGGCAGCATGAAAGAGATATTCAGGTTTTGTAGTTCTCCTCCATGTTACTGCAAGTCCCTCTTCCTGTTTTTCCCCATGTCTTTCACCCATGGTGGCACAGAGACCTGGTTATGCTCTTCTGCTTTGCCTTTCTCAGTCTCATAGGGAATAGAGTTGTGGTTGTAGGAGAAGATCCATCTTGCGGGGGCGGGGGGGCGCAAAAAGGGTGCTGGATATGGATGGCTTGGAGACTTTGCCATCTGCTTTCTTGTGATGGTACCAAGTTGCTGTGTCAGAACCTCCACCTGAGTCTAGGCTCAAGAGTCACATCCTTCCAGGGTTGCATAGCCCTGATGCTGTGGTGGGGATGAAGAACACTGCTTTGCTAGCCTGTGGGGACAAGGGTGGCAGTGGGACTGTTGCCCCTGGACTGCTCTTGAGGCCTTGGGTAAGTGTCAGCTACGTCTGAGCTTGTGCTGGGGAGAAACTGAGTGGTTCATCTTGGTGTGAGGGAATGCAAGGCACTGCTTTAGTCTAAAGGGTGCACTTCAGCTATTGCCTTCATTGTAGTTATCTAATCCCAGACAGGGTGGTTTTCCCTTTTCAGCCCTGGAGGTGATACTTGTGTTCAGGGGGGTTCCCACTGATTGGGCAGTGAGAATACCCAGGCTGTCTGGGCTGCCTTGGGAAGCAGTACCTCTTCTCTTGTGGAGAGCATTGCAATTTCATCATCTCGTACTGTAAGGAAATGCATCCACATGGTTCCCTTAACCCATTTTCACATGCCAAAGAGGTTTGCAGGATGTGAAATCCACAGAGCAGCTAAGTTCATTATAGCACTGCTTCTGGAGAAATATTCCTAGTGTGTTATAATTTGGGGCTAGAAAAATATATTAAAAAGCACTTCAGGCAGTTAAAAAGACTTGCTCTATTCCTGAAATAAGAAACCATCCAGAACAAGAGCAGTCCCCATGTTTGTGGTTTATACCAGCTTAATGTCACAGTAGCTTAAGGGTCAATCTTGGTGGAGTCTAGACTCATCATTCCCCTGCCTCTTTGTTCAGTCCGTACTGGAGACAGAATGGCAATCTGCTGACTTACTTTCTGGGCAGGAAAATTAGAGTGGGACTGTTGAGCTGTATCTGGAGATAGCGCTTGCAGTCAGTGTGAGCACAGCCAGGTGAACTGGGACTTTGGGAATAGCTGT
Organism: Sula dactylatra; assembly: GCA_013389905.1. Classification (NCBI taxonomy): domain Eukaryota; kingdom Metazoa; phylum Chordata; class Aves; order Suliformes; family Sulidae; genus Sula; species Sula dactylatra. The sequence goes on from WEKW01001164.1 coordinate 83,342, forward strand.
GAAAGCAACATCACCCGAGACAGATGCGGCTTGCTTGGTTTGCGTCTGTGCTGCCTGTGAGTTAGGTGCACATTCCTTCCTCTTCCCATGTGCCTCAGTTTCCTGTCTTCAAGAGCGGGTTGACCTACTCTGTGTAACAGGCCCAGTTCATTGTGGGGCAATACGATGGGGACAATCAGCAGGGCTTTCTGTTTAGTTACTCCAGCTACCTTTTTAGAGCCTCAGACTTCAGTCTGCTTCCCCAGATGTGGGCTATAGCATCCTTCTGTCAGGTGAGCTGGTTAGCCAGCCCAGTTAGGTTGTTTCTGTACCTGTATGTACTTCGATGATTGCAACAGCTTTGAGTTGTGATTGGAAATAAAGACAAGTAAGGCTGGAAAAGCATTGGCAACCCACAGCTCTTCTGAAAGAGGGTTGCGTATCCCATGAAAGATCACCACTAAGCAGAGTTCCCATGCCTTGGATTCCCTGCCTGGATGTGCAACTCACTCAGGATTATGAAAGATTGCCTCTGCATGATGTTTGGCTTGAACATATCACAGGACTTAAATGAGCTTCTGACACCTGAATCCCAGTACAGGATCTGAAAATGCTGGCTGCTGGGTGCAATTAGGACTTTCCATCATGATAAATTCACACACACGTCATGCCCCTTTGTCTACTGTGGAGCCGGAAAATGTTCATATTAGGGCGACAGCAAGCTGAGATCTAGATTGCATTTTGGACTAGTGTCTATTTTTGATGACCATAAGGAAACCCTGGCCCCCAGGTTGCAAGACTTTGTGGGTCTAGTGCTATCCCAACGCTGGCACAGCCAGCCCTATAGTGCTCAGTGCTAGCAGAGTGTTTCTGCAAGCATGTCTGAGCCACCTGCAGTGCCCCAGATGTGCTCTGAAGATTTACTCTGACTTGGGGCAAGTCTCTGGTCTTTTAGAGGTAAATGCTTATGGTTGTTAAGACATGTCAAGACCAGCTGCTGACTTCAGTAGCCCCAGCCCAGGACGCTCCTGCCTGGCCACTGGCCTCCCAGCCTGGTACCCAGGTACTCAGGGTCTCTGCCCAAGCTGAGGGGTGCAGCTGCTGCTTTCATGTTTGCAGGTTCAATCAACCCTGAAGCTGAGCACCTATCAGAGGCAGGTGTGTGCAGACACACACAGACAGATGACACTGACATGGCTGGTCACGCAGACTGCCCCAGCCAAGATGCTGCTGTCGACAATACCCACACACAGGACCCATGTAGCACAAGCACAGCCAGCTGTGCCCCTTCCCACTCTGGGCTTGGCAGACTCGCATGACAGCCTCAGGGTTCACAAGCACATGCACAATTAAGAGTCCCTTGAGCACCAGCATGACCTCTGTCTGCCCAGCACCCCTACCTGGACCCAAGCCTTCTGACCCATCCCATGGGTCTCTTACTCACTGGCTGGGCCTGATTGATAACACTAAACATGCCACACTCACACACTTGTCCCAAAGGCATCCGACACTCACGGGTACCCCCAGGTACCAGCATGGATCCCCTGCCTGCCTGATACCCCTGTCTGGACCCAAGGCCTCCTACTTGCTAGCTGGTCCAGCTTGAAATTTGCTGGTGGATACACATGTACACCCCACACACACCCAGTCCGTGGGAGATACACTCTCCTTCCCCCAGCATCCAGCACCAGGCACACAAGCTGTGAGGTGCTGTCCCACTCCAGCTGCTGGTGCAGAGCCCTTTACTCCCCTCACTCAAGCCAGTCCTCCCAGTAACTGGTTTTGTGGACACATAAGAGTTACCGCCACAGTGGTTTTAGGGTGAGGCCCCACTGGCTGCAGTAGCTGACACCACAGGCTGGGGTGCCTGCTCCCCAAGTCTGGCATCAGTAGCTGGCACCAGATCCACTGATGCTGATCCCCCCCAGTAGCTGGCACATAGTCATTGCAGCATGTGTACACCGGATAGAGTGAGATTATGCAGAGAGAGTTGTGAAAAGATTTAGTAAGAAGACAGGACAGGATGTGTTGGTGAAATGTAGAGCTGAGCCAGACCATCACTGACTGGCCCAGATTTACACCCAACGAGCCTCTTTTACACCCGTTTTCTGTCTACCCCCTCTTTGTTGCTCCCAGCTCCCCCTCCCCTGCACATTCCTTCAACAGCTGGCATGGTCCCCCTGACTCCATCCAACATCCTGCAGACGTCCAGTTGCAAATGGTTGCCTATAGCTTCTTGAGAGCTCATCAATTAGTGTGATGTTTGTTCCTGGGTATTGTCTTTGTTAATGCTATTTGGTCAGGTTTTATGACTCTGTGTGTTTGTCTCCCTCCCTTTCCTCATCTTGCCAACTGTAACAATAAATGTTCTTGGATTTGCTCCACACATCCTTAGCGATTAGGATGTCTGATCAGATTTGTTCTCATCACAACCTTCCTTATGTCAGATTTGTCTCTGTATGTTCTTGTTTATGGCTCCTTTGACCAGATAGCTCTTTAGCAGACACACTCCTTCCACGTACCCCAACACTACCCTGCTGACCGGTAATGTCAGAAGAAGCTGCATCACTCCTCACTCCCATAGAGCCTGAGTGGGCCCCACTATGGGCTGCACACATTGTGGCAGGAGCCTGACTCCTCTGGGCATTAACCAGGGCGGGAGGGGGTGCAAGGGCTGCGGTTGCTGGCCACCCCATCAGAGGCAATAGACATGAACATATTGAGGCACTTAAGATCAGTTACACCTCTGTAAGTGTAGCAGTTGGTATAGGCAAGTCCAATTGTTTGGTTTTGATAGCTGCATCTCTGCAGGCACCAGGTCATGGGATGTTGGTGGCCCGGTGGCTCCTGCGGTTTTTGGCCTCATTCTGGTAGAGCTGAGTGATCTGCACTGCTGACCTGCTTCAGGGTTAGCTCTGTGACGACTGCTGAGTCGCATCGCAGTATCAAAGACAGCTAGGGTTTCTTAGTTTTCTAAGTTAGTTTAGTCTTCTAACAAAAACTAGTTCTAACTAAACTTAGTTTTCTAACTAAGTTTCTAATTCTTAGTTTTTGGAACCAGTGGCAGTTCTGCACCATTTGTAACTGCTGTAGGAATTATACAGCTACCACCTAGACCATGGTAGGAATTAAGTAGATGCCACCTCAACAGGTCTCATCCCTAGGTTCCACTTTAATAAAAGACTCAGGGTTCCTTCTTTTGCTATGTTTAATATCCAGTAGCAGTTACAGCTCAAGCTGGGTGCCTCCAAACAGGGACTCCGTCTGTCGATTGTGACTGGATTTTATAGTGTCTATAGGTCACTTGATTTCCTGAGAGCACTTCTGCTCATCCAATCCTGTTTGCAGAGTCTGGGGTCTTCTATTCTGATTTGCTCTTGCAGCCTCCAGGTGATATCAATAAAGATTAACTTAGCTTGTTTTATCTTAACAATACTATGTCATAATGAAATAGGATATCTGTCTTAGAACAAAACCCCCCAAATGAATGACAGTCTGCCTTGTTAATGGTCTGTGAAGGACTACTTAGTGGTGCCAACTTTAAGCAAAACTAGGGGAAAGGTAATTCCAGCAGGGGGAGATCGTAACCACCAACTCAAAGACCTCCCACTCAAGAAACCCACTGACTCAAAAGGTTAGGGAAGTAATAGTCTCAAAAATCATAGTAGACATGCGTAGTCATTTACCTGGTAGGTGAAGAATTTTAACCAATCATTTAACAGAGCGGCAATGAATATGTCTTAGATGATTAATATCTTGTGTATAAACAACTGTTAGTTTTTACCAACGGTGTGCAGGTTTGTACCTGGCACCTGCATCTGCACATTTACGTAATAAAGGAAAATACCTCGACTCTGTGTGTAAATTGGGTGATGGCACACCAGGTAACGAACCCCAAGCTTTTGGGACTACACAGGCACCCTCTTTGTCTGTGTCTTGAGACATTTCCTTATCTTTTGTTACAGAATATGCTTTACTTAAATTTTTACTTACACTTCCTTACCTACTGGTTACATTAACATAGATAAAAACTAAAGTTAAAGTACAATTCATGTGACCTAAGGCTTCATTCACTAGTGTTAAGATCTGGCACAAATTAGTATCTCACTACAGTAACATTAGTCCACATTACACATTCTTTCACAAATTGTAAGACAGTGCTGTTTTCCTAATTAAAGTTGGCATTTCCCTTCCCATACCCCTTCATTTCCAGTGAACCATTGCTTTATAGACAATATCATTCTTGATTCAATAGAAGGGAGTGATCTGTTACTTACTGGAGGTCTTGTGCATACTTTGATAAGCATCTCTCTTCATCCTCCAAACAAACAAACAAAGCCTGCTGTTGGAGCTGTTTACGCCTCTTATTATCCTTATAATGTCCTGTTAATATCTTTGTAACCCAATTAATCCAGTTTAGCCAAGGATTTACTAGCACAGGTCCTGTTTGGATGTCGGCATAATAATGCTTTAGAAGTCTGGTTGCAGCTTTATCACTGTGTGCATATTAACAAAGGATCAGTTCCCCCTGGCATAAGGGTTATATATGCATGCTCTCGGGAGTACTGACAGCTCAGCCAGATCCGGCTGATTACAAAACTGTCAAAGTGTGTCAGGAGTGGCTGCCATCTCCAGCAGCCTCCTCCCAGAACCCTCCTGCCTGGCTGCTGGAGCCAGCCCGCTGCCCCCATGCCAGGGTCTCTGCCCAGGATGAGGGATTCAGCTGCCACTTTTTCTTCTGCAGATTCAACTGGTAGCAAAGCTGAGCTCGTATCCCAGGTATATGCACCACACACAGACATGAAAGGACATTGGCAGACAAGGTGCTGCCATTTACAGCACTTACACATAGGACTTGAATAACACATGCCCTCATTAATTAGTGTGACGACCAGGTTTGGTTCGAACCACTCTCTCTCTCTTATCATTTGTCAGTCAGGTTTGTGTCCCTGCATGTTCTTCTTTATGGCTTCCTCCTATTATTATTATTATTTATTATTATTATTATTATCATCCTTGGGGTTTTTTGCATTGAAAAGGTCCTTGACCAGATACGTTTAAAGGAGAAGACATTGTCCTTCCACACACGCTTACAGGAGGGACCAGCATGAGTGAGATGAGTGAGGAGCTCAGTGCCAATGGCTGGAGCAGGACCATGGGTCCTATTGATATCCTGCAGAATTTTCTACTAAGTAATAACAGTGAACTATGTGAGCTTTGCAAAACAGAATGTGGCGGGCAGAGGAGGGAGTTGAGAGATAAGGAAGCATTTGTTTTATGACTATATCCTTGAAGAAGAACTGAGAGACTGATAAAAGGGAACATCCTGCCTCAGAAGATGCCAAAAGCTGGGTGATAAAGCATGAAGTCAGTCAAAACTACAGTAACTGGGGAAAGGTAAAGGGGGCAGGGGGAGATCACGACCACCGACTCAATTCTCAGTTCAGGACTGAGAAGACTTGACCCCCCCAGTCCTGTAAGGACCATGTGTGCTAATTTACATAGCTAATGAGGCTAATTAAAATATAGCTAACTAACAGCAGATGAGATGATAATTACTAACCAATGAATATGATTTTAGGTGGATTTTTACTAATCATGTAACAAGATAAATAGCTTGTAGTTTCCTTGTGCTTTATGCTAGCTTTGTGGAGTTACCACCTAGCACCCATCTTTCTGCAAATATGAAATGAATAAAGTACCTCTGCTGTGTGTGTGTTTTGGCGTATTGCACACCAGGTGAACGATCCCACTTTGGGGAAAACGCAATGACCCTTCATTTTTGAAGGGAGATGTGTTCCAACCTCTTTCACTCTTCCTCCCTCAGCATGTTGACCACTGCTGGCTTCAGGTTGGTTTGTCTCATATTTTGTTAACCTGGTCGTGGTGTTCATTCCCTGGGGTTGTGGCCATGGTTTGAGAAACTCTGCTAATAAATAGCCTGTAACAAGTCCCAGCTTCATTCTGGTGGCTGCGGTAGGGCAATGGAAACACCTGTGTACCTCTGACTACTACCTGTAGACCTCTGAACAACCATCAATGACAGCCCAGAGGCAAGACCCTCTCAGAGATCAATGATCAATCAGCACTTCCCTGAATTCCACACTCTGTACCAAAGAAGAGAGGGTATTCTGGGACCCCACTACATGGGCCCTTAAACAAATGGGGAGCACCTGTGCAACTCATTTGTTGTAAAGGAACACATTCCCCTTCCCAGCACCTCAGGTCAGCTATAGCCCTTGCACCCATGGATCTGGAAGAATGTAGCTCGTTCTGAACCCCAGCACTGAATTTCAGTCGTTTATGTGCGGGAGCATGTTTTGCCTAAGCCAGTCACCTGGGAGGAAGTCCTCTCCTCTGTTTTCACACATCTGCAGAACATTTGTCTACATCTAACCTTGTCAGCACAATGCCTTTAAATCAGGCTGGAGAAATAAGGCCTTTGGGGATCTTCCACTTCTGACCCTCCCTTAGACCTCTCTCTTCAGGAAGAGAGGACTCCTGCCTGCTATTCCCGTGATGAGATCTCCTCTGGCTGGAGTGCAATACCAAGGAATGACCTTAAAAATGCAATTTAGTATCCTCAGCCTAGGCAGCTACTGCCTTACTTGTGTTGCGGGACACAGACTTGGCCATCCAGCTGTAGCCACCACTGATTGTGTGTCTCTGGATGGCCCTATGCCACGTCTGCCAGCCCAGTGCAGTCATCTGGGATACCCTAGAGAGCAGCATCCCTTGAGGCACTCCTGAAGTGGGAGAGACACCTCACAAAGGTAGGTTCATCTTGGGTGAACTGCCTACCAGTGTTGACTGCTGCTCTCTATTGACTACAGAGTGAGCTAACTAGTTAAGACTTGACTAAATATTACCTGCCTCAAGTCATGGGGCTGCACTCCACTTACAATATAAGCAGTCTCAGCTACTTTTTCCTACACAGAAAATTCCCATCTTAGCTCCGCTCCAGTTATCATGAGGTTGCTGCATCTGCACATAGTCCTGATCCACGCAACTGAAGTGATGCACTCCAGCACTTCCAAGAACTTTTTAATTAGCCCCATGGTGACAGAATCTCAAATCTGCTAATTATTATTCTTTTTTGAATGACCAGAAGCTCAAGGTGATTTGAGATTTTGTTTTCTTCTTGAATCCCAGCATTTGTCTTATCACAGGCCTCAGGAATCCTATAAGGGAAAGTTGCTGGAGTGTTCTGTTGGAGGTAGGTTTGCATCCCCTGCTTCTCTGCGTAGCGCTACGCTGTATTATCTTGTAACTTGACAATGACTTCTAGGAGCTTTTGTGAAGCTGGATCACAGAAACAGTAGGTTGCTGGAGGTAATTACTCCTTCTGACAAAATTACTGAAAAGATTAATTCCATGCATTGCCAATGACAGTGTTTATACAGTGGAAAGAGTATCTCTAGGAAAGAAAATGACCTGAAAAAATTTGCTTACCACTTATAATATATCTTACTTAATGGAGACAGCTTCAGAGACCCTACCCACATGTTGGGGCAGGTCTGAGGGAAGACAGTCTCTGCTGCACTGTTGATAGCTGTCTTACAGTATTTCTGTCTTTCAGATTTTTACTAGAGCTTGATGTTAGTCTTATGCTAGGGAGATTACTGAGGCAAAAGAGAAAGGCTGGGTTTGAATTGAAAGCAGATTGCCTTCTCTCTCCCCATACTTGTGCAAAAATATTCTGTTTTTACGGAAAAATGAAAACAAGGAAGTCTCTATACAGTCTTAGCTGTGGATTGTTACAGAACAGGATTTCATACCAACAGTGGCTTTCCTTTTAGGTCCTGTGGAAAAAACATCAATTTGCAAGCAGAAAATAGGAATATATTTGCAAGGATTTAGAATGCAGTTCTTCATTGACACTAAGGAACTAGCTGTGATGAGAAAACAAATTACAGAATCCCTGCAGAGTATTCCCCAAAGGCAATGGAAAAGTGCAGAAAGTTCTGGTCTCTACAGTTCTCTGAAATTCCATTTTAGGGATAAATTACCAGTTTGTAGGGGAAAAGAAAAAAGTCCTGGTTTATTCTGCATATGACTTTTCCTTGTAAGAAATTAGATCTTTCTTCAACTGAATCAAATAAAGGCAGTAACTGACCATCAGGGAAATGGCTCCAGTCATCCTGGGCCAGGGGAGGGGGTGGGCAGTTGCCCTCTTCTTTTAAAACTTCCTCACTGTGTCTCCAAACTCATGGGATATTATAACATTATTTTCTAAAACCTTAAACACTGTCTCTGTGATTTTAACTCAAGCCATTTATTTGACTGAAAGGAAGCTTGAAAAAGGACTGTGATGCAGACATCTTTGTAATCATCTAATGTAAGGAAATACCAGCACTTGGAAAGGAGTTGGGGTTGAGACTGACCCAAACCATACTGTCTATGGAGTCTAATGAAGAGTAGCCTGACCACAGTGATGTTGCCTTGATGGTAAGCAGATTCCCTCTCCAGAATTCTTGACTCTGGTGGGAGCTGAGACAGCCACCTGACTTGTCCTTATTGGTTAGCACACAGGCCACCTAGCCTAATCTGAGCTAATAAGTCAGGCCAGCCCAGACGATAAGAGTGGAAGCTTGGGAAAAGCAGGTCCTGTGTGAGTGACTCTGTTGTCTATATCTAGACAGACAACCCCTGCAGCTCCATGGATAAGCTTCAGCTCAGCTTAATGTGCAAGTCATCGCTCTAGGTGAGGTGCGTTCCAGGTAAAGGTGCTGCTTCACAAGCTGAGTGGTGTGGTTAATACTCCAGAGGGAAGGGATGCCATCCAGAGAGACCTTGACAGGCTAGGTAGGTGGCCCTCTGTGAACCTTATGGAGTTCTACAAGGCCAAGTGCAAGGTCCTGCACCTGGGTTGGGGCAATCCCAAACATGGGTAAATGCTGGCGATAAGTGGATTGCGAGTAGTCCTGTGGAGAAGGACTTGACAGTATTGGTGGATGAAAAACTGAATATGAGCCAGCAATGTGCGCTCACAGCCCAGAAAACCAACTGTATCCTAGGCTGCATCAAAAGAAGTGTGGCCAGCAGGTTGAGGGAGGTGCCTCTCTAATCTCTGCCCCTCTACTCGGCTCTGGTGAGACCCCACCTGGCATTCTGCATCCAGCTCTGGGGCCCCCAGCATAAGAAACACATGGATCTGCTCGAGCAGGTCTGGAGGAGGGCCACAGAAGTTATCAGGGAGCTGGAGGACCTGCCCTGTGAAGACAGGCTGAGAGGGTTGGGATTGTTGAGAGGAGAGGGAGAGGGAGAGGGGAGAGGGAGAGGGGAGAGGGAGAGGAAG
>WEKW01001164.1:94642-145696 GCA_013389905.1 Sula dactylatra
AGGAGAGAGGAGAGGAGAGGAGGGGAGAGGAGAGGGGAGAGGGGAGGGGAGAGGAGAGGAGAGGATGCTCCAGGGAGACCTTATAGGGGCCTTCCAGTAATTCATGGGGGCCTACAGGAAAGATGGAAAGGGACTCTCTAACAGGGAATGTAGTGATAGGATGAGGGGTAATGGTTTGAAACTGAAAGAGGGTAGGTTTAGATTAAATGTTAAGAAGAGATTCTTTACTGTGAGGGTGGTGAGACACCGGAACAGGTTGCCCAGAGAAGCTGTGGATACCTCCTCCCTGGAAGTGTTCAAGGCCAGGTTGGATGATGATATCCTGAAGAAAATGGAATTTTCTGCTAAGTAATAACAATGAACTATGCGAGCCTGGCAAAACAGAATTTGGTGGCCAGAGAAGGGAGCTGAGAGATAGGGAAGCATTTGTTTTTATGACTACATCCTTGAAGAAGAACTGAGAGACTGATAGAAGGGAACGTCCCACCTCAGAAGATGCCGAAAACTGGGTGATAAAGTATATAGTCAAGGAGGACAACTAATTGGCATGTTGATAAGAACTAAAACTAAGTGTCCTTTAGCTGAACTGTCCTTATTATAACACTAAGAATCACGCCCATAGTCCAGAAAACCCCCTACTCAAATAAGCCCCTTAGTCTCTAAGCATGCATGTTAAATTTAAAAGGAGCTGTACCTTTAAGGTGAAATGAGAAAGAAACTAAGCTATTATTAGCTGGGGGTGTGTGAATATTAGCTGTTACAGACACAGTAACTGTATAAATACCTTGTAGTTTCTTGGTGCAGTGTGCTAGCTTTGTGGAGTTACCACCTAGCACCCATATTTGCGCAAAAATGATTTGAATAAAACACCTCTGCTCTGTGTGTAGTTTGGCGTTTCACACACTGCGCGAACAAACCCGCTTTTTGGGAAAACAGAATCAGATGCTTTCCCGAATCCCAGCAGGAGAAACTCTCTCAGCAACATCTGTTCTTCCCATTCCCCTTTCTCCATGCAGTGAGCTTGGTCTTTCTTTTCCCCTCTTGTCGGAAAGGGCACCTATGAGAGAAGGAATGTTTGTGAAAGAAAACGTTACCAGAGAGAAAGCAGACACCAGGCTGTATTCACGTTCCCTTTAGGGGCTCCACGCTTAGTGCAAGAAGAGGAACAACTTCTTAGAGAGAGCTTGTCCTAGGAGAACTCCTTTCCACCAAACATAGGAGTTGCCCCATGAAGGTACCTGTTACTCTCTATGGAAGAGTAAAAAGCAAACGGGCATTTGCTCAGACTTCAACAGCCCAGTTGCTATGCCTGATGTTATTCACAGTATGGTCTTCACAGGTGTAAATGACAGAGTTCCTTTTGCTATGAGCAGGAGAAAGACAACTAAGTGTGTAAGAAGAGATTTAAATCTCAGATCCACAGTAAGTGAAGAGGGACCAGCACAAGAATACTTACCTTTGTGTACAGCGAGTCAGAAGCTAACATTGCTTGCCTAATTGCTGCATGAGCATATCTAGCTAATTATTACTTCATAGGATGGATACTACAGTAACATCACTGATAGGACAGCTGCAGAACAAGAGCAAAGTGGCCGACTGCCTCTATGTCCGTCTCAGAGCTGACCCTTCAGGAAAACAGAACTGACTTGACAGGGTCAATAAACAACAACCTGCCTGGAGAAACTGAGGATGTGCAGAAAGCCACAGGTCATTGAAATTGGAGGCGATGAAAGACCAGCTCAAAGGTCTTGGAGTGAGATTAGCAGGAAAATCACCAGTGAAGATCCCACCACCTAATGAACTGCTGTGGAGGTGTAGTGATCTTGACCGAAGACCGTTACACATTGAGGAGTTAGTGGTCCACATAGCAGTTAACTGGAAGAGGCTCAGGCCTGTGCCCTGCCCTGCCGTGCCCTGCTGTGCCATGCCATGCCGTGTCACACAGAAATACCCCAGCTGCAGGACAACCTCATCAGCTCCTTGTAACAGAGGAGTCTGCAGGCAGTGCATGCTCATGCTTGGTGCTGGCTGTTATGGCACCTGCCTCTCCTTGCCTGTGTTTGAAAGTGCAGCAAGAAGTTCTCATGTGAACATCCTTTCTGTTTGACAGTAGAAATGATGGATACAGTTGTTTTCTTTAAGAAAATCCTCCAGTAGCTCAAGTGACCCTTCCACGCATAGGATCTGCGTGGTGTGCTCTACCCTGGTTGGAGACCCGGCTGATGTTTACAGTTTGGCGTTCCCAGCATCTGAAGGGACATAAAAATGTCTATATTATCCTCTCTTTCTTTATAGAGTTAGCTTTAATAAAGAGCATTTTCAATGATAGTTTACAGGGTCTGAGCACTTTTCTTACTGAGATCGTAGCGAACCAGCACTCCCTATAGGTGGAAGCATAGGAGGAATAGGTGGTGGTATAGGAGGCAAAGGTCTTCTCCAGGTCACCGCAACAAGTCGGGTGAGATAATTTTGAAACCCCTGTGCACTGAGTGTGGACTCTAAGGGCCAGTACGCAGGTCCTGTGGACCTCAGCAGGTTGGTAGCTCTCAGAGATCTGAGGGTGCTTCTCCTAAGGAATCTGACAGTGCCTGCATACCCATAACACTCTCCTAATAGTGACCATGGTTGTGTGGTTAAGTTTTTTGATAGGCACCCACTGCCAATTGTCAGAGTTAATCATATCACAGCTATATTGTAGTCACATACTGGCAAATTTAAACAAACATAACTGACATAAGTGCACCTGCTATGGCTGTGATTATCATAACCACAGGCCACAGTCTGTGTAAGGTATTACAGATCTCAACATATGTATATTTTTTATACTCACAGTTTCTTTCATCACTGGCTAATACTGCTTTATACTTTCCTCCCCAATAACTGAGGAAAACACACAGCCAATGCCCTCATATCAGATGCCTTTTCTCCTGTCAGTAGAAGAATAAGCACTGCAGGTATTTAGCACCTCTGAGCTTTCAGCTGTGGTTTTGGGGCTATGTGCTCAGTGTTGCCAGGCTGAGTGAACAAAGGGTGAAGTGGGGAAGGAGCATCATCCAGTGCATGCTTGTGGTAAACACCTGTTACGAGCCTGAGTGTGTGCTCAGGGCAAGTCCATGCTTGAGGAACAGAATCCTCTGCCCAGACTGTGTCCTAGGGTTTTCCCAACATTGTGGATAAGCACAATGATGTCCCAGCTGATTTTCTCCCCATGGCTTTCAAGCCTTTACAGAGAGATGGAGATGATGAAGGAAAGCACCTAGGTGGTCCATAGGAACCCTGACATGAATAGGCTGCTGAAACATTGTGATGCACCCAAACTCTTAATACACCTTTCTCCTATGCTGGGATGAATTGTGTCTGGAGATGCTGATGACAAGTGCAATTAGGAGAGATTACCCCATTGAACACTGTGAATGAAGAGTGTAAGGACCTTTCCTGTGATGGTGACTGGGAACAAAGACTCAGGTCTGGGTGTCACCTGTTCTGCCCCAAATGGCTTCCCTCCCTATTCTCTCTGAAAACCCTTATCTCACAGGAAGGCCAACAGAAAGTTTGGCTCTTTCACTCTTCCTTCCATAGGTGGAGCTCTGGGCCTGAAGCACCTGAGTGCCATTGCCTAGTGTTATGGAAATAGTGTCCAGCAGGGTGTCTTCCCTGGGATTTCAGGGAGGGAGCACTGTGTAAGCGTATCCCTGCGGAAGATGAAAGCTCTGAGCTGGTGCAAAACGTTTCAACACCTCAGGCAATGGCTGTCCCTCCCCAGACCTTCAAAGCATTTCAGCCTACCCTGAGAAAAAGAGAAAGTGAGGTGGGGCAACAAGCACAGGCTTTTCCAAACTGATGCAGCAGAGCCAGGTGAGGGTCCAGAAAGGGGATTCAGCTCACATCCTGCAGACTACTATAATGGGATTGACTCCTTCAGAATTAGGCAGCTGTGGGTAACTAAGGCTGCCTTTTCAGCCTCTGCCAATGGTCAACGGGGAGAAAGAAGCAGAGTTTGGTATTCCCTCCAGGCCATGGAGACCAACAAAGTAAGGTCAGATGAGTCACCCTTGGGAGTCTCGGAGGGAAGAAGCCAAAACCTCTTCCTGGATCAACAATGCATTTATTGGTGGCAGAAGTAAGCTGAGCTACCAGTATTTCCTCACAGTCATGATTTGCCTCTCCAAAATGTGAGGTGCCCAATGCCCTTTGTTCCTCCTTCTACACCCCAAGGAGTGTGGGAGGGCACATTCCTCTCAGTCCCATCCCATTTGCATCTCTGGGGAAGGTGACTCCTCTGTCTCCCCACTGACCTCCAGGGCAGGAGGGGGTTGCCAGTGCACGCAGACATTTGCACTGTGTCTGCTCCAGACAGCAGAGGCAAATCTTGAAGGGAGAACAGCATTTATTTTCAGTCGCATGCTCCAATGGAGTTAGAAAGTCAAAGCTAAAATCAAGTTGGACATCAATCACCTGACAACTTTTCTGTTACAGCTAGGATAAGTTAGATATCAGTCATCTGTCTGCTGGGCAAAGTGATGCTTACAGCTGCTACTGCTAAGACGAAGCTGAAATGAGTTCAAGACAAAAGTACTCTAGAAAAAGCCTGTGAAGTCCTCAGCTCCTCTCTTGCTAACCTAGGACAGGTCTGTGCTCTTCCAAGAGAAATGGCAGCACCTTATTTACTGTATTACAATACACAGCTCTCGGAAGCGATGTCCTTTCATGCCCCTTCTGGTGACTATACGTGGCTCCTGGAAGGAAGGATCATAAACCCAACTGAAATAAAGGCAATGTCACACCTTTTAGCTTACAGAAGATTCACTGTTTATTGGAAAATGAACCAGAGGTGTTGCCAACATGGAATGAGACCCATGAATTCAGGGATCTGGGGCAGCAGGGAGTACATTGCATGACTAATTTGCTGACCAAAACCTCCTGCAGTTCCAAGTCCAACGCGGTAATAGTTTTCAAATCAATCTCACCCCTCATGAGTTCTCTTGGACATTATGATGGGCTGGTTCTGAGGTAGATGAGAGTTTTACTTCCAAAACGATAGTTTTACATGGCAATGCAGATATGGAAGTTCCTGACACAGCCTGGTCTTTTGGAGTAAAGCAAAGAGGTCAGCAAGTGGGGTGCAGCAGGAGTCCTTCACTGGGAGCCACTGCTATTGTGCCCGCTGTTGACACCTCTAAACATTCAACTTTCCTAGTGTGCACAGCACCTCTCTTGTCAAGATAGAAACCATAGAATCATAGAATTATTTAGGTTGGAAAAGACCCTTAAGATCATTGAGTCCAACCGTTAACTTAACACTACCAAGTCTACCACTAAAGCACATCCCTAAGCGCCATCTTTGTGGAAGCCAGTTGCCCATTTTGCCAAAGCTGAATTCAGGAAGGGCAGCCACTGGGGAATGTGATGCTTCCTTCCCACTCCCACCTCCGCCCAAACAAAACACACTGGAGGCTCTGAACTAGAGGTTTTCTCTTGAGGAGTTCAGCATGATATAGGTTGAGCCCAACGAGTATAAGACATAAGCACTGAGAATTCATCTGTAATGTAAGACCCCAGCTGGTAGCAACAGTGGTATCCCAGCACAGTAGGTGAATTTAGGCTATACTTTCTGGCCCATTTTAGCTGTGCAGTTGCTGTCGGTCTTTAGCACAAGGCACATGTTGAGCTCACAGCCTGAAGACACTTGGCTTCACGCTGCTCCCAAGGAGGGTGTTGGCTGCTTCCAGGCACTTGCCCAGCTGGGGCACTGCAATCAGGGAGAGACAGGGGCACTAGGGGAGTCAGGCAGGAGGGAGAGTCTAGAGATGGAAAGGGGAAAGGGGACACAGGACTCCTTCAACTGCCCCCAGGAAATTGTGGTCCTGTGAAGGGGTGAGGCAGGTCCCACTGGAGACAGAAGGGAAGAGGCTGTGCTGTGGGGATCAGCAGGAAAAGGACCCTCAAGACTCACCAGCCTGGCTGCACAGCCAGGTCACAGCTTTGGCCTCCAGCAACTCACAGAAGTCTTGGTAACACATGTCATTTCTGTGCAGCCAGCTCACAGCCAGCACTGTGGCCCAGATGCTTGGCTCCATGACCTGTAGGAGAACAACAGCTCAGACCAGCATGCAGTGCTGAGCATCTTCCCTGCCCCCTCAATGCTTCCCAGTCCTTCCATGGTGGCTTATGGTTTCTGATCCCTTCATTCCCCTCTGGCTGACCTTGGGATGCCAGTGTTGCCACCAGCTGAGGGGTTCCCGCTGCCCCAGGTTGACACGTTGCCACCATAAGAGGTTCTCCCCTTACCTTACCAGGCATCTTTCCCTTGATTTCAGCTTCATCGATTTCCAGCACGGAGGCCAGTCCTGAGCTGAGGGCCCAGGAGCCATCTACATTCTGCAGGGCCACCAGCTCCTGGCACTCAGCAAAGGCTTTGGTGGACCATCGCTCCAACATTTGAGAGTTCGAAAAAAATTCCATGGGATCCACGTACTTGAGAGAAGAAACGGTTGTTGTTGGTGGTTTGCATTCTGTAGGAGCAGATGTGAACAGGAGGGTTGGGAGAATCACAGGAAGCTGACCCCTCTCTACCCTCCTGTGCAATGCCCCAGACCATTATCTCTGCTCTTCTTTACGCAGCTACCTGCAGTCTAAGTTCCTCCCTGCATGTCCCCAAAGCACTCCTTTCTGCAGCCCTTTCTGGACACCCCTAACTCACCCCCAACTTTGACCATTGCCTCTTCTCCCGGCATTCCTGCCCAGCCATGTCCCAAGATCTCTCTTGATAGCCCCCCAACACATCTTATTCAAATGTGTATTTATGATCCAGCACTGTCCCTGTCCCCTCCCTGGGTGTCCCTGAGCTGGTCCTCATATTCACTGAAGGACTTGCAGGTTTAAAGGTATCTAAAGGAAGGGTTAAAGGCAAAATTCATTGGTTTCCTTGCCATGGGGAAGACACAGCAGCATAACCCTCCTATAAGGCATTAGATTATCCCATACCTTTGGAGCAAGCCCCCCGCTGAGGCAGGGTGGCAATGGCATGGGTGAGTCGACGGAGGGCAAGCCATGAGTCACACACTGCTGTCAGCCAGCTAGGTGGGACCCAGATGGGCACAGGAAAGCACGAAGAGACATTTCTGCAGCCACGAAGCTCAACGATCTGGCAGGGGATGAGTGACTGGCGGGGTGGCAACAGTGCCAGGGGCGCTTTGAGGGCAAACAGGGAAAGGGGCTGAATTAAGCACATGGGAAAGAAGCACCTGGTGGTGATGGGGCCTACCCCATTAGACTGGGGGTGCCCTATGGCTGGGGTTCCAGCTCCAGTGAAATGAGAACATCCCATGGAGCAGCCCCCACCAGCTCTTTCCCGCAAGTGTCTTTCCTTACCTTGGTACCAGGTGACCCTCTGTGATGTGCAAACCCCCACATAGCTGGTAAAGGGGCAGATGATCCCCGAAGTGAGGCTGATCTTAACTGCACGATGCCTTGGTTCATCCCCTGACCCACTCGCAGCCTCTGGCAACAACCTCTTCAGCAAGCATCTCGCGGCCAGACGATGCCCAGCCAGCCTGGGGACAGAGTGGGGTGAGGTCTGACCACCTGGCTTGTCTCCATGCTGGGGAAAGGTAGACAGAGAGAGAGCCTAGACACCTGGGTTCTCTCCCTTCAGGGGTGAGGATGGACAGAGGGAAAACCTGGATGCCTGGCTCCTCGTCTGTCTGGAGGGAAGTGACGCCCAGTTTCCTGGGTCCTACCCCTGTGGGGTCAAAGCAGGGAAGGAGGGCATGCTTGGACAGCTGGGTTCTCTGCCAGTTTGGGATTGTGTGTGGAAGGTGAGAATGTATAAGCTAACTGGGCCGCCTCTCAGCTGGAGTCCGTGTTAGAAATGGAGGGGATGCATGCATCTTCCCATAGGACAGGTTCTCACCGGCCATCTCCCTGTGGGCACAGTGGGAATTCAATCGTGTGAGTGACATCCCGGCCATCCAGGCTGTACTGCATGGCCATGACACCCTTGGCCACTGTTGTATCCTGGGAACACATGGGCAGCTACTGGAGGTTACTGGGGACACAAGCTGGTTACTGGGGGTATTGGGAGGTAACTGGGGTGACTGTAGTCCCAGCTCTCACCTGTGCCTGTCCATGGATCTGGGCGTAGAGGAGGCAGTGTTGACCCTGAAAGATGGACTGAGGGGTCCCCCCCAGCACCTCAACCTCCAGGCCATGGGGCAGGGTCCAGCTCAGAGAAACTCCCTCAGCTGCTGGCTTAAGGGCCTGCTTCAGGCACTTCAGCACCTGGGGACAGAGGGCAGGACACCACAGTTCGCAGCTCTACCAGGGTTCAGCCCACGGCCCCTGGTGTTGGCGTTCCCAGGGAGAGAGTGGAATGTGTGGGATAGCCTGCACCAGCTGGGTTCCCTGGGCACAGTCAGGTCTGTGGGTTATAGCAGGGCAGAAGCCCAGGCACCTGGGTTCTCAGTGGGGTGGTGGGGTAGAGTCAGGGAAGCCTGAGTGCTTGGGTTCATAGGGCAGCTGGGTCTCGACTATTGTATGTGGGCAGTCCAAGTGCTGAGGTACTTGGAAGTCAGTGTGTCTGTGGAATAGAGGTGGACTTGCTGGGGCTCCTACCACAGCTGTCATAGTCTTGTCAGAGGAGACGTAGGTAGCTTCGCCCCCTGTCTCCCTGGCCAGGGCCATAGCCAGGGCAGCGCTGTCCTCAGAGAAGCAGAAGGAGAAACACCTGTGGGGGAAGCAGGGAAAGGTGTCAGAAATGAGAGCCAGAGGTGGGGGCAAGGATGTCAGGACAGAGCTGGAGAACGCAGGCTGGGCTTAAAGGTGGGGAACAAAGCTGGGGTGCAGAACAAAGGGGCAGGAGGAAGAGCAGGGAGTGAAGGACTGGGGTTGGAGCTGGGGGTTAGACAGGGAGCTGGCAGAGGAGAGTTGGGACTTGGGGCAGAGTTGGGGTCAGTCTTGTGGGGCTGGGGCAGAGCTTGAGGGCACATCAGGGTGTACAAGCCCTGTGCTGCTGTCTCTCTGCTTACTCTGTGAAGGGCGCCTTGGTTGTGAGAGTAATAAGCAAAGACTCCCATGTGGAGACTTGGCACAGGAGAGCTGTGCAGGGTGGGAACACTGGAGGGGCCCACGGACTGGGACAGGCACTGGTGAACAGAGGCCCTCATCAGGGATGGAAATGACTGGACAACCAAAGGGCGACTGGAGGACTGGGGACAGGGAGTCCCCATTACCGGTGGCTGTTGCGGTGACGGCAGACCTCTGCTGCGATGGCTTCCTTGTCAGGGAGTAGTCTGGCCATGAAGATGAAGAGCTGGGAGGCAAGGGACATGAGTTGTGGGGCCCTGCACAAGGACTCCAAAATGGGAAGAACAGGCCCCTGAAAGGGAGAGAGAGGCCCAGGGGAGAGACCCCCTGTAGAGAGACTACCCCAAGGAGAGATATCCACTCAGGGACAGAAACCCCCAAAGATATAGACCCACTTCTCCATTTCTCCACACCCCACAGTATCCTTCTTGTTCCCTTGTGACCACCATGTACTTTGGGTGGCTCCTTCCACCCACACTCCTGTGTCTTCTCTCTCCTCCTGGGACATCTGTCCCTCCTCCCCTCCATGCCCTGCACCCGGACCTGGCGCGCATGCCCGCGGGGGCGAGGAGTACTGTAGATTGAGCGGAGGGTTGCCAGCAGATTGGTGTCACCCAAACTGGAGCAGGTGGAGGGGATGCGCCGTATGGCCTCGGTCAGGGTGTCCTGTGTATATTCAACACTTTGCCTGCATGGGGCACAGCACGTTTGGAGAGCACATCACTCAGTGCTCCCTGAGACCCTGCCCCACAGCACTTCCCACAGCTATGCCCTTAGGGTCCTCTGCAAGTCCCTGCCGCATCGTAGCTCTTGAATAGACCTGGCTTCATAGCTCCTACAAGACTCTGCTCAATAGAACCCCAAGAGGTGCTATCCCACAATGCCACAAAGATGCCATCCCCAGAATCTGAGCCCTCTGACACCCAGTCTTGCCCCATACCAACCAGCCGATTTCAGAGCACGCACACCTGCCCTCCAGCATCTAACCCAGACCCATAGCACCCATTCTAGGCCCACAGCACCCAGCCAGCCATGCCCCACACTATCTAGCCCTACCCACCAGCATCTAATCCAGCCCCATAGCACCCAGCCTGCCCCATGTTTGCTCACGGGTAGGTGCCCACAGAGGTTTCTTCATAGCAGTAGATGTTGAAGTAGCAGCCCAGGGGCAGGCTTTTGAGAAGGAAGAGCAGGGAGTGCTGTGGAAAGACACAGCAGGCAGGTCTTGGGAGGCACTTGTTGGGGGTACAGATGCCTTTGCCCATAGTCTGGTCCTCCTAAAGCCTCTGGACTCTCCTAGATTACCCAAGCCAGTGCCCTGAACTCCCCTGGGCACCCAAGATATTTCAAGTCCATTTCAGGCCCCACCAGTCTGCCTTCACATCTCTGTCCCTCCATAAATGCCTGTCCTGGCCCACTCCCCATCCTTCACCCCATCCTGGCCCCTGCTCAGCTGGGGTACCTGTGCATGCTCAAGGAAAGTGGTGTCCAGGAGGAAGATGAACTCTCCAGACTGGCGCTGCCCAGGCACTGCCTCAGGGATGCTGGGTGCCAGCATCACCAACACCATGGGGTCACCAAGCAGGGAGCCTGGAAGAGGGATGGGGTGGGATGAAGGCCAGATACGGACCCCCCTCCTCATCCTGGTTCTGATTCTCATTGTGCTTTCAGCTTCCACCACCCCAGAGCCCGTGATGCCCCACACTGGTACGTCATTACCCTACTGTACTGTCCACCAATTGCACAGCCCAGTGCCCCATGCATTCCAAACACAGCGCCTCCAATACATCTACCCAGCGAGCCCTAACATAGAACTTCCCATTAGCATGCTGCTATATCTGATACCTTACCACAGTGTCTCCCTACCCTGGAGCCCCAGGACCCAAACTATCCCATTTGAATGCCTCCCATTCCCTTCCCAGTGTCCAATGATGTCTCACCCACCAGAATCCCCAGTGTCTCCCTGTGCCCCCTGCAACCCAGAGGTGCCCCTGTGTTCCCTCCCCAGCAGCACTCACCTGGAGGGGCCCCAGGGTCTCCCTTCTCCACCACAGCACTGACTGCAGTGAGGGTCTCCAAAATACACCAGCAGCTCCAAATCATGCTGACCTGGGGGGCTGCCAGCCAGTGAGACCTGGAGAAGGGGTGGCTGGTCATACACAGGAGGAGGGGACCAGATCCAGCATTCAGCCAGGAGCACAGGCACTGATCCCAGTACATCCCCTTTTTCTCAGTGATGACACCCCTCCCCAGCTCTTCCCAGATCCTGGCACTCAGGCAGACATACCTGTGCAGCGCTGTGGTCCTGGGCAGTGTAGATCAAAGGGGTGAGGGTGAAGTTGGCCTGGACATTGGCCACTCCACGGGGTGACTGCAGACTAGCAGTGAGCAGCAGGCTGTAGGGCAGCTTGCTAGTGAGACAATTCCAGGCTGCAAGGAAAACCATGGCACTGGGGAGGGCAAAGGCTCTCCCTGCAGGGTAGGGTGGGGCAGGACTTGGCATCCACAGAGAGGATACCTGGAGAGAATTGGGGGTTATCAATAAGGCGCAAGGAGGGGTCCATGAGTCTCTTTATGGGAAATATGTGTGGGAGGTGTGGATCCTCTCATGAAGCACATGGAATAATATGTGGATCTGTCCAGGGGCTGCATGGAGGAAAAATGTGGGTCCCCCTGTGGGTGCAAAGGGAAGTTGCATCGGGTCTGTTCATAAAGTACATGGGGAGTTTGTGACCCTTCCGTGGGGTGTGTGACTGGGAGGGCAGGTTCCTGGGAGGGGTCACTCACCATAGTGTTTTGTGTAGGGATGCAGTGTGGGTGGCAACACAAAATGGGCTGCTCCATCTGGTTCCCGTGGCAGCTCTTGGACATAGCGCAAGGTCACAACCAGCTCCCTGCCAGGGGACAGGGTGCCCAGGAAGCAGGCAAACACCTCACCCGGATACTGAGACTGATTCTGAAGGCATTCCATATTCTCCCAGCCTCCCATATCCTCATGCAGCTTCTGGGCCTGGGTGGAAAAGGGAGGGACAGAAAGCTGATTACCAGGCAGGCCATGGGCCTTTCATCCCATGCCCCTGTAGTGGTTCACCCATTCATCCCTGGATGCTGGTACCTCATCCCGCAGCATGGCCTGGACCTTGGCATCCTCACTGCAGGCCTGGAAGGAGTAGATGGCCATGTGGGGGTCCAGGGGGAAGACAAAGAGGACTTCTGTGGCGATTGGACTCTTATTCTGGTAGATGAGTTCAGAGGCCACGTCGGCCACATAATCCTGGATAGCAACATCCACCGCAGCACTACACAGAGGCAGTGGGTACAGGGTTCTGTGGAGCCACTTCCCCAGCAAAAAGGATCCTGTTGCTGTTGGGAGAGATGCAACCTGTTCATCAGCACACATGAATGACACAAGGAGGTGGTTGGGGCTACTTTAAGAATATGGCTGTTCCCACCTGGAAACCAAGACTAAGTGACCGTTACTGAGGGTCTAGTGTGAGCCTGCCATAGAACAATATCTGCTCCCCACCGCCCCAGCTTCCCTTTTTCCCCATACCTCTGTTCCCCACCTGTTTCTTGTAGAGCTCTTGACCATTCCTATCCTTGTTTCACTCTGGGAAGTTCCAGTCCAGATACTTCCCCCTATGACTGCCTATCCTTATCCTTTCTTTGTCTCCCTTTGGAAGCATCCCCCATCCCCCAAATGCCCCTCAACTGTCTGATGCCCAGCTCACTGTCATGGGTGTAGGATTTTCCTAGAAGTCCAAAGCTCTGACGCCACATTTCTGGAGACCTGAAGACAAGAAGGGTCTCCTGTAAGAGAAGAGATCCACAGAAACCACCAGGCAGTCCCTATCTGGTGAAGGTTCCTTGCCATTTCCCCAGTCCTACGCATAGCTGGAAGCCCCAACCCACCATGTACAGGCAGAGCAAACCCAGGGATTCAGAAATCCCAGTTCATGAGCACAGGGATGCCATCAGGAGTACCTCTGCATTGAGGTCTGCACCCCACCCCCACCATGGGAGAATCTTGAAGGGAACTGCAGGATAGTAAGGGGAGATGGAGGGAAGGTGGTGTGAAAGCAAGAGTGGATGGATGGATGGATGGATGGATGGGATGTGTTGGGATGAACAATGCATGGCTATCCATCCATGGCTGGATGGATAGATTGGCAGAGGAGGTCCATTTTGGGACAGATGGATGCACAGGGGGACAAACAGAGAGACATCAGAATTTTTTTGAAATGGATAGATGGACAGGTGAAGGGGTCCATTTCGGAAGATATGAGTAGGTCCCATCACAACAGTATTGTGTGAATGTAGCTGCACAAGAGACAGCACCTGTGAAGGCAGGTTTAAAGTTCAGATAATAAGGGGGAACATGACGGAGAGAGAAAAGAGGCCAGGGTCAGGTATTCCATGATTACAGAGCAAATCCCAGAAAGGCACTGGGGGGAGGGTGTAGTTCAAGCAGCTGCCTTCTGGCCAAGTGCCAGGTGAAAGGGACTGCCCTCCACCCCAAACCCAGCCACATAAATCTCTCTGGTTCAGACACATTTGTCTCAATTTCCCCAGTTCCTCCTCTGGGGTGACAGGGTGGGGAGCACCAGAAAAAAACCACCCCACCATCATGCTGACAGGGTGGACAGACAAAGCAAATAGGGTGTAAGTCCTCGGGGGAGTAGGGGTGAGGGATGGACAGAGGGATGGATTGAATAGGCGCAAGCTCTCCCCAGTGAACAAGGACAATTAAGAGAGAATAAGGACAGAATAACAAAGTGAAGCACAAACAAGCACTCACCAGAATCAAGGCCAGGGTCCGCAGGGACGTACTGACAATCAGATGGATGGAGGGAGAGATGGAAGAGGAAGGGGGAGATAGAGGGACAGAGCAAAAGATGTTCGGGCAGACGGGAAGATACAGGGCTACGTAATCAGGGGGATGGCTGCGATGGAGAGAGAGGCGGAGGGGCAGGCGGGTGGACAGACGGACAGGAAGGCGGGGAGGCAGGGCCAGGGCGTGGAGACACATCGCTGCAAACTCCTCCCGAGCACCCGGGCGCCTGGGTCCCTGGGGGCTACGGGGATAGCGGGGATCCTGGATGCCGGGTAGCCTGGGAGGCTGTGGGATGGGGAAGGGAGAGGAGACACCCCCGGTGGAGGGGATCTGACTGCGGTCCCTGGGCCCCCCTCCCCGCCTCGGAAGCGAACGTGGCGAGCGGGCGGGAGCTTCTGCAAACTGTGCTGCGGGATGCCGCGCCGCAGGAGCTGCTGCAGCCCTGGGAGCGTCTGTGCACCCAGCCCGAACGGGCAGGTGTCATGGTTTTAGCTGGGATAGTTAATTTTCTTCACTGTACCTGGTATAGAGCTGTGTTTTAGACTTGGTATGAAAATAATGTGATAACACACTGATGTTTTAGTTGTTGCCAGGTAGTGCTTACATTAGTCAAGGACTTTTCCAGCTTCCCATGCTCTGCCAGGTGCACAAGAAGCCGGGAGGGGAGGGGATACAACCAAGAGAGCTGATCTGAATTGGCCAAAGGGTATTCCATATCATGTGACGTCATGCCCAGTATATTAACTGGGGGGAGTTGGCCGGGGGAAGAGCGATCGCTGCTCGGGGACTGGCGGTGTCGGTCAGCGGGTGGTGAGCGGTTGCAGCTCTTGTGGTTTTTTTCCCTTTTCCCTTTATTCCCTGGGTTTCGTTTTATTCTCTCTTATTATTTCTTTTTATTATATTATTATTATTATTATCATTACCATTACTATTCTTACTATTTTATTTTAATTATTAAACTGTTCTTATCTCAACCCAAGGGTTTTCTTGCTTTTGCTCCTCCGATTCTCTCCCCATCCCACAGGGGTGGGGGGAGTGAGCGAGCGGCTGCGCGGTGCTCAGTTGCTGACTGGGGCTAAACCACAAGAGCAGGGCATGCTGGGCGGGGAGCAGCGTCCCCGGCCACCGCAGGGTGCTCCGGGCACAGCCAAGGCAGGGACTGCGAATCCCTCTCAGGACTGCTCCTGCACAAAGGCACTCTGCCAAATTCCCCGCCACCGCCCAGCCCTTCCACGCTGTCCTCACACGTGACGCAATGGGCAGCAGCTGCCAAGGGCGCCCTGCAGCCGGGGCGGTGTTTTCTGCGTGCCTGAGGAGGTGGCAGTGGTCCCTCCGCGGAGCTGTCACCCTGCCAGCCCTGCAGCACTGGCTGCAGATTTGGAGGCTGGGCTCAGGTCCGTACGCTGATTAGTGCCAGGCTGTTAATCCGGTGGTGGATTGTAAAGAAGCAAAACCAACACACTGGCCAGCTGAGGCGTGGGGAGAGTCGGCAGAGAAGCTCAAACTTACGTACCTACTTTTGACATGGGTGTTTCCTCTCATCTGCTGGATTGGGATGCTCCATCTCCACCTTCCTCACGTGAGCCAGCCCCGTGCTCATGCCTCCCTGGCAGCCAGCCCCTGGCTGAGACATCCCACCTCACTGGTGGTCTCTAGACACTCAAGGCGCCAAATTGCATTTGACTTCAGATGTGTTGCTCCCAGAGCGCACCCTGTCTGTCTCTCACTGAACTCTCACTTGGCCACCAAACCTGGGCCGCTTCCTTCAGTCTGCCTCTCAGGATTGGTGCGATTCTCAGACAAGACCACTCCAAGGGCTGTGCCGACAGTGTGACAGCCTTGACCAGCACAGACAGTTCTAGCTGCCCTTGTTCAAATTCTGCCACAGAGCATCTGACCTCATTACACCCATGGAGACCAAGTTCTCTGAGGAAGTGCGTGAACCCACATTCACGTGCTGGTGGTAGATGTGGCCCATGACTACTTTCAAGAGCTGAAGGAACACCTCATGTTGTCTCCAGTAGTCCTGATGCTTATGAGTAGGCAAATAAGTCCCAGGTGTAGAAGCTAGGGAACACTTTCCTGCCTCTCAGACCTTCCTTTCCTAACCACAGTTGAGGAGTAAGCAGTGTGCTTGGTCAAAAAGTGCCACAAATACTGAACTGCTGGCCCCTTAACCTAGCTTCACCTTCCCAAAACTTCTGTCCAGCTGGAATTTATACTTGCAGGTTCACATTGACTCTTGATGGAGACCACTTGGTGGCTGTGAATGTTTTTGGGGTGCTTGTCCTCCAGTATCTCTCTTCTGAGCATCTCTGGAGGATGTCAGCCCCTCAAGTCTGGGACTCTTTTGAAACGCAAAGAAAGAATACTTGGTATTAGTGTGGCATAAAGGCAGTCTGCTCAGATGCTCAGATGTTTTCTGTCCAGACAGGACAGCAGAGTCTGTGGCATCCAGAATAGGAAGCAGCCAGGTGAACAACCCGACTGGGGGCAGTGGTACAAGGAGTTGCCACAAGGCTGGAGGGCGGCTGTGTGTTGCTGCTGAGGGTATTATTATAGTTACCTGCCACCTCTCACACGCATACGTGCTCCGAAGTTCTCCAGCATTCACCCTATGCTTTCATTTGTGAATTCATCCCTGGTAGACAGCACTGCTCGCAAAGGAGGGGAACTGAGCTGTGGAGAGATTGTGGTCCTGGGTACAAATCCATGGAAGCATTTGGGGGTACTACATTTCCATTGGTTTCTCAAGCCTGCACAGGTCTAGCAGATTTGAATGTGGAGGGCCTTGTCAGGGAGCAGCAAAAAGCCAGCTGCTCCACAAGGCAAGGTGAGTTGGGAGCTAAAGGAGCCAGGATGCTGAGGGGTAAGCCAGGGTCAGGACTGGGTCCAGAGACACTGGTCAGGATCAGGCACTGTCAGTAGTCACCCAGCAAGTTGGGTAACAGGGGAGACAGGCCCTTGCTTCTTGCTTTCTTCACAACAGCTCTTATCAGCAAAGGAGCTGACCTTGGACTTAGCTATCTAAACAGCTTAACTTAGCCAGCTGACCTCCAGTAGGGGCACACACTCCAGGCCTTGAGTGTCTCCATCTGTGGACTGACATACAGTACAGGCTCTGTATTCTTTCGTGATCAAGCTCATGTTCGAACTTGTGCTATCCACCCAGATCTATTCTGGTGTGAATAAGCTTCCAGATGTGCCTCTCTCCCTCAGCTGGGGGCAGAGGGTATCTGGAGTAGGCTCATTTTCTTTAAGAAGTCCCACTTCCAAATTTTTGGAAGCTTTAGGAGTGTAAGAGTTTCCATTCAAATGGATAGGGAAAGGGAAGGAGGCAACCTAGGGAGAACAGATTTCCCCTTCTCTCTCCTTTCCAGGCAAGATCACTCTGGCAGGAGGAAAACACAGCTGTGACCAAGTCTTCCAGGGCCTTTCTACAGGTTAAAGAGGTCCTACAGTGCAGCAAATCCCACTGAGGCTTGCTGATTGGAAAGGTCTTAATGCTCACCACAGCACACTGCTGCACCATATCTTAGGAAGGGCCCTATTCCCTGCTGCTTCACACTCTCCATACCTTGTTCAAGGATTCCAGCATACAGACATACAGGTTTAAGAATTATAGGGTTTGTATTAGGGAAGGCAACCTCTCTCCAAACACCCCCAGATCACATCTTCCTTCGGGTCACTGTGGCACCTGTTCATCACTGTAGCCTGCTTCTTGCAGTCCTTTCATCTTCATTCATGTCAATTCCACTGAGGTGTAGTGAACATGTACAGGACTCAGCCCAACAAAGGAAAGAAAGCATGGCACTCAGCTCTACATGAGCTCAGGGACACAAACCAGTTGCTTAATCTTGCTTATCTGGTGACTTCTGGTGCTGCAGAATATTCAAGTCACCTGTATAGGACTGACATATGCAACTGCAAGAATCTTGCACCTTTTGTAACAGGGGCTGGAGGCCAGCTAGGCACCTAAGGATATCTCATATATCTCCAGGTCCCATTGCACAGAGAACTGAATCACCCCGACTATGTGAAGTAAAGGGTTGAGGGTTGTCAGGGAGTCTGTATGGCAAGTGGAGTAAACTACCCGGGAAGAGAAAATAAAAAGGAGGGATGTCCTTATGAGTTGAGGTCTCCAGAGCTTCTAACCACAGACAGCATGCAGAGGTAAACACATTTCACTCTACAGTGGTCTTTATCATCAGATGGGTGTAAAGGTGAGAACAAACAGAAAGGCCAATTTTCAGGTTCTTTTCATTTTATCATTTGAACAAACCTTTCCATTACTTGGGCCACTAGTGTGTACTTGAACCAAAGAGATGCCACATAGATCTGAGAAGAAATCTCTGGACAAGTCCTACATGTGTGGATATGGCCAGTGCATGCCAAAGCCCATCATCAATGTGAATGCATGGTCATCCATGCCCAGAGAGTTGTTCTCAGAGGGCAGGATTAACTTCTGGGTGTAGATCAAAAGGCCATATGGAGTCTGGAGAACCTTGTTCCGCGTGTAAAGTTTTTAAGGGCATGTCAGGCCTGAAACCTGATTTGCTAGTAATCACAGGCCAAAGAAAACTGTCAGACTATCCCTGGAGATAACAAGTGGGCTTTGAAACCTTAACCAGAATCTATGTAGAGTTCCAGAGCTAGATTAGACTACAGTCATGCCAAGGACTAGCCCAGAAAGGGTAGAGCACCCAGGCTAAGGGGAAGCCTAAACACTACAACAAAACTGAAGCCTGGCCACAGATGAATTACCTGTATAGGTAGATATCAAATATTGCAAGGTTAGCGATGGGCTTCAGTTTCAGATAAAGGTTGGGACATTCAGTTGCCTCAACCTAGGCGCTTTTTACCACCTGGGATGCTCCAGTCATCCAGAGAAGATTGGCAGATAGCAAAGCCTTCTGGAGCATCAGCTGAAGATTATGTGAAAAGCCCTACAGTGCCAAGTATGATGTTAGAAAACCATATTAGATGACCAAATCCCTGCCTTAGACAGCTGAGGCATTCAAACTCAAGAGCTGTGAATGGAAAGAAAAAAAGCAGGAGAAGCAGAATAATGGGTAAGAAAAGCACCTCTGCAGTTCAGAGACTCTCTAATGGCACAGAGTACAATTTCTTCTAACAACTGAGCATCAGCACCAGACCTGGACAATGAAAACCAAAGCATACAGTGCGTGGGACTCATCACCCCAATGTCCGGTATCCCAGAGTACATCCCAGCTAATCATCTTGAGTCACTGGTCAGAAACAGGAATGCCTCTGGCAACAAATCTTTCAACCACTCTACCTCAAGAGATGACTCCACCTTTTGGTCTGTGTTGTGGTTTAGCCCCAGTCAGCAACTAAGCACCACACAGCCACTCGCTCACTCCCCCCATCTGAGTGGGATGGGGAAGAGAATCGGAGGAGCAAAAGCAAGAAAACTGGGTTGAGATAAGAACAGTTTAATAATTAAAATAAAATAGTAAAAGTAGTAATGGTAATGATAATAATAATGATAATGATAATATAATAAAAAGAAATAACGAGAGAGAGAAACTAAACCCAGGGAAAAGAGGGAAAAGGGAAAAACAAAACAAAACAAAACAAAACAAAACAAACCACAAGTGCTGCAACCGCTCACCACCTGCTGACCGACACCGCCAGTCCCCAAGCCGCGATCGCTGCCCCCCCGTCCAACTCCCCCCAGTTAATATACTGGGCATGACATCACATGATATGGAATACACTTTGGCCAATTCAGATCAGCTCTCTTGGTCGTATCCCCTCCCCTCCCGGCTTCTTGTGCACCCGGCAGAGCATGGGAAGCTGCAAAAGTCCTTGACTAGTGTAAGCACTACCTGGCAACAACTAAAAACATCAGTGTGTTATCACATTATTTTCATACTAAGTCTAAAACACAGCACTATACTAGCTACAGTGAAGAAAATCAACTATCCCAGCTAAAACCATGACAGTCTTTAACTGCACTTGAACACTACTTCAGCTGTACTCCTTCCAGGGCCCTCTTACATCTACCTGATCCAGGAAAACTCACCTGATTACCATGTGGCTCAAAGGCTGGTGCCGTTGGTGGAATTCTGGTTTTTTTTGGTCGTGGGGACATTTGTATGGGATGGGGCCCGCTGGCAGCAGATGGAGTTCAGCTATCTCAAAGGGGGAAAAGGATTCTTGCTCATGAGTTGGCAGGGGTCATCGAGAGGGCTTTAAAATAGGTTTGAAGCAGGGAGGGGATAGAGCCAGGCCCAGTTTGAGCAAGGGATTGGTATCTCCACATCTACATATCCAGTTCAACAATGTATGGTAATGCTGGTAATAATAAAAACAATGTATCACTTTCCTGTGAAAAGATTTTTTTCAAACACAGGATGAAAACATGCTTGTTTTTTCTCTATTTTTCCCCAGTAAATTATTGCCGCGGGACATTTCAGGGGATCTTAACATGCAGAAAACTTGTTTTCTCTTAGAAAAAGTTCTTGTGGTTGAACCATCCCATTTCGCTGCAGCTGTAAGCCTACAAATGTAATTCTGACCTTAGTCAGTTTGCCAGTGAGGTCGTTCCAATGAAGAGAGTTTGTTTAATTCTTCTTATGATTAAATACACTGAAAAATTTGTTAGGCCATGGAAATTGAAAGTATAAAATCTGGAGTTTTTTCTTAATGGCCTGTCATTTTATTTCTAGGTGGTTAAAATCCCATAGTATCACAACAGATTTCTCAGCAGCACCGATGTAGGCAGGAGCTGGAAGTCTCCTACGGAGCAGCAACAGAGAACTACACCTCACAAAAATCACTTCCCTGGAGAATGCGGCACAGTGGTGTGTGACAAAATGTGTCGTGGGAAACACAGTGAAGCTATGTCTTCATTAAGCAATGGAAGCCATAAGTGCATTATCCCCAACACCTTAAGGAAGTGTAGTTTAATCCTGAATAATTCTCCTGCAAAGCAAAATGAAGAATTTCACTGACACAATGACAGCAGTGTAGAAGAAGGTCATTTTGTTAATTATAGTCATCATCAGATATTTTTGGCAATAATCAGACTCTGATTTGGGACATGGTTTAGGAGACATAGTAGTGTTGGGTTGACGGTTGGACTTGATGATCCTAGAGGTCTTTTCCAACCTAAATGATTCTATGATTCTGTGATATACTAGAAAGAAAAGTTTAGAACATTTCAAGTGGGTGTTTTATTTCAGCACAAAAACCAGTATAACTTTTTGGTGCAACCTTAGAATATAATGGAGTAGGGTATAATATTTCACTTGGAAGGGACCTATAATGATCAACTAATCCAACTGCCTGACCACTTCAGGGCTGTCTGAAAGTTAAAGCATGTTATTAAGGGCATTGTCCAAATGCCTTTTAAACACTGACAGGCTTGGGGCACCAACCACCTCCCTAGGAAGCCTGTTCCAGTGTTTGACCAGCCACTCAGAAAAGAAATGCTGCCTAATGTCTTGGAGCCAGTTATTGATGTCTTGGGCATGCTCATTTCTTGCAGCATCTCTCCCCATTTCTGGCAGGATGGATGAAAACACTACCTGTGCTCCTGAATCCTTTAGCATTCTTCCCAGGGCCCAGAAATTTCTTTTAGATGACCTTGGACTTCTTGTTGTGATGTCATTAGTCCCCAAGTGAAAGAGCAGGAGGACGTAATAATCTGAAGGCTGCACTAAGCTCATCAGTTGTCTGCTGACATCGCTGATTCAGGCCCCAGGGAGGCAGCAAACTTCCCTAAAAAGAGGGTCTGGTCTGCAGATGGGTGCCTCCATTCCACCCATGAGGGAGTCACCTATGACCATAACTTGCTGATGTTCCTTCTCATTGCTAGTCTTAATACAGCTCTTGATGCAAAGAGGTGGTTGATCTGAACTTGGTGAGGGTACTTGCACAGATTCCTCCTTTTCTGTCTCAACATTTCCTTCATCTACCTGTCCTGGTTTTGGCTGGGATAAAGTTAAGTTTCCTTCTAGTAGCTGGTATAGTGCGGTGTTTTGGATTTATATGAGAATAATGTTGATAACACACCAATGTTTTTGTTGTTGCTAAGCAGTGCTTACATCAGTCAAGGACTTCCAGCTTCCCATGCTCTGCCAGGTGCACAACAAGTTGGGAAGGAGCAAAGCCAGGACAGCTGAACCAAACTGGCCAAAGGGATATTCCATACCATATGACATCATGCTTAGTACTGATCACTGCTCAGGCAGTGATCACTGCTTGGGGACTGGCTGGGCATCAGTCAGTGGGTGGTGAGCAATTGTATTGTGCATCACTTGCTTTGTATACTATTATTATTACTACTCCTACTCCTACTCCTACTATTTTACTTTATTTCAATTATTAAACTGTTCTTATCTCAATCCACGAGTTTTCTCACTTTTACTCTTCCGATTCTCTCCCCCATCCCACTCTGGGCAGGGAGTGAGTGAGCAGCTGTGTGATGCTTAGTTGCTGGCTAGGCTTAAACCACAACAGTCATTTTTGGTGTCCAATGTGGGGCCTCTTCAGCACGCCTCATCTCCTCCTCTGGTGATATTCTGAAATCTTTGCCTTCTGGCCAGTCCATGATCAGTTCCAAGATTCCTGGGTGACAGGGGCTTCCTATTCAAGCCTGTTGGGTGATCAGTGCCACCCACTTACTCTACGTAGCATCAGTTGCATGATGTGTAGAGGGGACCCTTCCTTTGAACATCCAGCCCAGCACGAGCAGTCAGGGTGCCAGGAGGAGCTGTGCTTCAGTACCAACCACTTCTGAAGCAGCTTGAAGTCCTGAAGGGCAAAGGAGTCCAGAAATCCTGGGCATTCTTCAAGAAGGAAGTCTTAAAGGCACAGGAGCAGGCTGTTGCCATGTGCTGTGATATGAACCAGCAGGGAAGATGACTGGCTTGGCTCAACAGGGAGCATTTGCTAACACTCAGGGAAAAAAGGAGAGTTGGCCACTTTTAGAAGAAGGGGCAACTCAAGAAGAGTATGGAGATCTCATTAGGTTATGCAGAGAGAAAATTAGAAAGGCGAAAGCCCAGCTGGAACTCAATCTGGCCACTGTTGTAAGGGATAACAAAAAATGTTTTTACAAATACATTAAGAACAAAAACAGAGTCAAGGAGAATCTCCATCCTCTGTTGCATGTGGGGGGGAACATGGCCACCGAGGATGAGGAGAAGGCTGAGGTACTAAACGCCTTCTTTGCCTCAGTATTTAACAGTCGGACCAGTTATCCCCGGGGTATTCAGCCCCTGAGCTGCAAGGCAAGGATGGGGAGCGGAATAAACCCCCTGTAATCCAGAAGGAAGCAGTTTACGACCTGCTGAGCCACCTGGACACTCACACAAGTCTACGGGGCCGGATGGGAGCCCCTTCTCTTCCCACCCTACCCCTCCTCAGTAGTGCAAGGGCAAAGCCATTCCTGCTCCCCATCCTGGCCAGCACTCCCCCAAAGCATTCCTTTGCTCCAAGGCAGGGGGAGAAGCAGGTCCCACACAGCTGGCAGCTGGCGCTGTGGACCACCCAGGGTCCTTGTGCTTTCCTCCCCAGATGCGAGCAGTGCTGTGGCCCTCTGGGACCATGCAGCTTGGCTCCTCTGGCTTCACCACAGGCCATATCCCAGAGCCCTCATCACAGGTCCCCAGGGAGGTGGTCACCCCAGAGGCTTGGGGTCCTTGGTAGGGGGAAGGAGGGTTCATTTTTGGGGGAGCAACTGGAAGAGAGTAGAGGCTTCAGCAGGAGCAGGATCCGGTGACCTGCCTGGCTGCAGCAGGTCACTCTGGGTGATTTGTCTCCAGCACTGCAAGGGACTTAAAGGGCACGTACCCCATTCCAGGCGCTTCCTCAGTGCAAGCCTGTCTGGGCTGTGCTGAGCTGCCTCCCTGGGAGCAGCTGCTGGGTGCAGGGCACACCAACAGCTTTTCTCCTCCCAGCTTCTACTGCCCTTCACTGAGTCCCATTCAGCAGTGATGCAGGAGAGAGCCATGGCACAGATTGCAAGGCTGACTGGCTCCATCACCACCTACCACCTGCTTCAGGTATGGAGCTCCTGGTTTGGGCAGCCCCCCTGCCATCTCAGCACCCCATCCCTCTGCCCCATAGTCCGGGCAGCTCCTGGCTGCCTGCAGGGAAGCCGGGCACAGGCCAGTGCTCTCAGACAGGCCATGCCTGTGAGCAGGGGTCTTTGTCCTGCCTTTGTGGGCCTCTCTGTCCTGGCCTAGCTGTCTCAGGAGCCAGTCCCACCCCAGTCTGGGGCAACGCAGAGCCACCCTGGGCACAGCCATGAACCCAGGTCTGGCAGCCCACCCTGGTCTGGGATGCCTCCCCCCCAGGCATGGCACCCCTGCTGCCTCTCCCCTAGGTCTGCCCCTGCTTTGCAGAAGCCACAGGCCCCAGGCATCGCTGCTCTAAGATGCATCATTTTGTCATGTTGGGGAGGCTGGTGGGACACCTCACCCTGTGCTGCACCTGCAAGGACAAGGGGACCTGCTGTGAGGCTGCAGAAGCTGTCTGTCATCTGCACACATTCATCCTACAGCAGAGAAATAAGAAACTGGGTTGGGCTGGGTCCTTCCAGGTACAGCTTGCCAGGCAGCACCAGGCAAGCACCCTGCTACCAGGGCCACTCTCCTTGGTGCGAAAAAGCCTGATGCAACCTGCCTGCAGTCTGAAAGACAATTTCCCCTTGCCCCTGCTCACAGTAGGCCTGGACCGTCCCTGGGAATCCTGCTCCCTGTACCTGTCTGGGTGCCCCCTTTCTTTACTAGTGACAGTTCTGCCCAACACCCTCAGGCTGCACCTCCAGCTTTCCACCCTCTCTGCTGAACACCCTGTTTCTGATCTTCCCCAGACATGTGGCTGTGCAAACATGACTCAGGGCAGCTGCAGCTTCAGGAGGGCCTGAAGAGGTGGCACTCTGCCCTGAAGGATAGCACTGCTTGAGCAGAGCCAAATTAGCAGTCCTAACCGTGGGGGTGCTCTGCATTCTGCAGATATCTGAGGGTGCTGGTAAGTTCCTGGCATCTCCTCCTACCCACAGCACAGCTCCACTCCTTGGGCACATCCCATCTCCATTGCTGTGCTAACATTCACAGCATTGTACGTTTCTCAAAGGAGACCTGCTTCCTCAGCAGGTGTGGGTACCTTC
Organism: Sula dactylatra; assembly: GCA_013389905.1. NCBI lineage: Eukaryota > Metazoa > Chordata > Aves > Suliformes > Sulidae > Sula > Sula dactylatra. Next base: position 119,707 of record WEKW01001164.1, read on the forward strand.
TCTTTGTGAAGGCTAAAGCCAAAGGAATCTGCATCATCCTGAGAGTGGCAGGACATCCACTCTTTTCAGCAGTCTGTGCTAGTGTAGTGCATACTCACACATTCTGTCTTTGCCTCAAAGCACCCGCTGCCTGAACCCTGGAGCTACAAAGCCACCCACACCCTCTGGCTGCAGCAGCATCACCCCCTTCACCTCCTCAGCAGCAAGGACAGCTCTGCATTTTGCACGTGTCACTAGCGAGTGCACAGTGCAGGATGGCAGTTCTACAAGTGGAGTCTCCTGATCTTGTCTCCACTCCAGAAGGTGCAACCTCTCCCACCTGTGGACGTGCATTTATTATGGCAAGGCAGGTTGTAGGCTTGAGAAGTGAGCAATTGTTGCAAGCCCTTCAAACCATGTTCAAATGCCACTGTCTGGCCTTACTCGCCACTGAGACAGCCTGTGTTGCCTGTTCTTCAGCCATCCCTGTACCAGCAAACGCACAAGGAACCTGCACAGTTTCTGAACTGTGGCGAGAAGTCACACTGAAGAAATCAACAGATTCTGCAAGCTTTCTAAATCCACCTCCCCCATTTTAGCTTTCTACTTCTTCCACCATGACAAATGACAGCCCTGACCCCGAAAACAGATTTCACCCCTGCCTAAGGCAGCTGGGTTTGCTGGACCTTTTCCTAACTGTCCTGGGTGCCATTGTCAAAAGTCCTCTGCGGAGCACATCAGGCTGTAGCTTGTTACTGTTGTTCAGCTGTTGCCTTTGAACAGTTCCCAAACAGAGACGTTTTTGAAAAATGTTAAGGTGGCTTTGGATTTTCATTCCATCTGTTTCTACTCTTTTGTCTTGGTCTACATAAAACCAACAGCCAGTGTTTACAAGAGCACAAACCCCTTCTTGAACAGCTAATACAGTCTAATGCTAATTGGATTTGTATTACCATTGCAGGTATAGATTTGACCTCTATTTGTAAGGCTTTTATGCTATCTACGGTAGCATTTGTAATACTTTCTATGTCCCTGGATGTATTTACTATCACCTTTTTCAGTGCTGTTATTCCTAAGCACGGCATGGAGGCTCTTGTAAGTTTATGAAAGCTGGCTGGGTGGTTGGCCAGAGGATTACTGTTAGTTTCACCCTGGCCTTTTTGGCCATGGCTGCTGCTGCTGCTGATGAAGGATTCCTTTGGAGAGGACTTTGGGGGTATGTGTGCCAGGGAACAACACTCCTTGCCATGTGCAAGTGTCTTTCCGGGCAACCCCCCATATCAATACAGGCTGGGGGATGAAGAGATTGAGAGCAGCCCTGCGGAGAAGGACTTGGGGGTACTGGTAGACGAAAAACTGGACATGAGCCAACAATGTGCGCTTGCAGCCCACAAGGCCAGTGGTATCCTGGGCTGCATCAAAAGAAGTGTGGCCAGCAGGTCGAGGGAGGTGATTCTGCCCCTCTGCTCTGCTCTGGTGAGGCCCCACCTGGAGTGCTGCATCCAGCTCTGGAGCCCTCAGCACAGGAAGGACATGGAACTGTTGGAGCCGGTCCAGAGGAGGGCCACAAAAATGATCTGAGGGCTGGAGCACCTCTCCTATGAGGACAGGCTGAGAGAGTTGGGGTTGTTCAGCCTGGAGAAGAGGAGGCTGCAGGGAGACCTTATTGCAGCCTTTCAGTACTTAAAGGGGGACTATAGGAAGGATGGAGGCAGTCTCTTTAGCGAGGCCTGTTGTGACAGGACAAGGGGTAATGGTTTTAAACTAAAGGAGGGTAGATTTAGACTGGATATAAGGAAAAAATGTTTACAATGAGGGTGGTGAAACACTAGAACAGTTTGTCGAGAGAGGTGGTAGATGCCCTATCCTGGGAAACATTCAAGGTCAGGTTGGAGGGGTCTCTGAGCAACCTGATCTAGTTGGGGATGTCCCTGCTCACTGCAGGGAGGTTGGACTAGATGGCCTGTAACAGTCCTTTCCAACCTAAAGCATTCTATGATTTTATGATTCTAGTTGCATTCATTCTCTTCTGACCTTCTTCCTCAATCTTTGGGATATTGATGTTGAATTTAAAGTTCTATTTATAACAAGACATAACCTGTATATGGAAAATGCAAAATTCCTCCGTCAGCTGTAATTTTGCTTTCTTTTAATTTCTCTTTCCTTCCTGTTCCTTTTTTTTGCTTTTCCTTTTTTGCAGGTACATAAAATTCCTCCAGTGACTTAACAAAGGGATGCTGTCTTACCAGGGCAACCAAACACCCCTGCCAGGACATTACTGATTGACATGCTGTAAGTCATCCTACCATTTAAGCTCCAGGCAGATGTTTTCAAAATAAATTTGAAATTTTTTTCCGAAAACAAGGCAGAATGTTAGCAGAAACGTAGTAGTAGGTACAGTTTAATATCTCAGACCTTCAGCTCAGCTGACAGTCAGTGGCTGCAGTAATGGACTTACAAATGGAGATGAGATTCACAATGATTTATTGGTTGAAGAAGATGAGATGAAATACAGGAAAGCTTGGCAAGAGCCTCAGGAAATACTCTGATGTGAAGTCTAAAATGGGTGCAGTTAGAAGCGTATTTTCATTGTCTTGCTGAAAATTAAAAAAGCTTCCCCAACAGGAGTTCAGCCACACTTTACTGAAAGTTTTACAAGGAGGCATTGTGCCACCTGATCTCAGTACAGTTCTGGGTTTGTTTGCAGTTTTCATCCCTTACTGTGTTTGCACACTCTCAGCACAATGAGTTCAGTTCAAGTTGGGCGCAAACCTTCAGTCAGCGTATTTCCAGTATACCAGAAAGTGTTGCACAGTTTATCAATAAGGTAAATTGCAAGGTTGCTTAAAAAAGAAGTTTCTGCCCAATTTGTCTTGCACTAGCAAGAAGTGCAGTTGTGTTGTGCTCCTATTCCTGCCTGTCCAAGCTGGCACCTGTGTTTCTTTTATGATCACCCTGAGAATGCCTTCAGACCAGCACTATATTGACAATGTTGAACCTTCCATTTCATGATTGCCAGGTTGTTGCAACACCCCCCACTGTGAGGATGTTTTACTGTAAACTGACAGTATCTTACCTACCTCAATAACTGTGATAAAATTTCTTGAAATGTTTTTGATGTAAGCTATTCCTATTTTACCAATAGGAAAACTAAGAAGAGAGAGAGAGGTTAAATTACTTGCTCAAGTCAAAAATGTAACCAAGTTGCAGAATTCTAATGCCTTTGCTGTCAGTTCTGTACTCAGAATTACAAGTATGTTCCTCTTTTTAAATTATATTAATTACATTAATTTATTGATTGTTTAAAGGACATATGCTTTTCTGTAAGTATGTTCCTCTGAAGAAAGGCACTTAAAAATCTGTCAATATTACATTTTTAATAGCATTTACATCTCTAATAATGTCCAAAACCAAGACACTAACATTCATAATACTGATATATTTGATTTGTATTTCTTTAAGTTTCATGATGTATTAAAATATCAAAATCTTGTACAGCTTTCCTAACAATCCAGACAAAGCTAGAGTCTGTCTGGCATCCTGGAATTAAACATTTACATTGGACATTTAAAATTAGTTGATATCATTTTACCTTAATCTGGATGTAGCATAGGTAGTGTCCCCTGTCATCTCGGATGGCCATGTGAAACTATATTTTGTTAGTACAGACAAAAGCTTCACAACCTGAAAATAAGAAATAACAGAAAATTTCAAAAGAGCATTTTTATTTTTCTTTTCAGCTCAAAATGGGAGCAATGTTCAGTAAATAAGGTCTTTCATCATACATTGAACGATTAAGATGAAAACTATTACAGAAATACTTGTTCCATAGGCATTGTCCATTCTGTGTACTGGATAAAATGGGTCCCTGTGATAAAAAGTACATATGCAATGATGTAATTCAAGATTGTATCCTTCATAGCAAAAAAGGGCCCAATTTAGATGACACAAGCAACCTTTATTTCTGGTGTTTTCTAAGTTTCAAATGTTTGACTTTATAAACATAAGGTTCTTTTCTTCCTTAAATGCAGTTTTTAATGGTTAAATTCCTGGATTTACAAAATAGCAAAGTGTCTCTTTGTCTTCTCCCTTCTCAAATCCCATCATCTGAGTTTTGTTGTCATCAGCAAACAGCATTAGAAAGTTTGTCACTTGAGCTAGTTCTTTAGGGTAGTTGTAGAATACCACTCCCTAGGTAGCCAGACAGTAGAGGAGGGGAAAAGTCGTTGTCTTACCTTCAGGAATTTTTGCTTTCTAAAAAAAAAAAAAGAAGTTATGGACCAATGGAGAGGGGGATTTGTGAGGCTTGAGAATATCTTATGTTTCCCCAACTGAAAAATCAGAGCAAATACCTTTCATCTGATCACAAATTTTGCTCTGAATTCAGTGGCTGCAGTTGCTTTGGAATGATGCTGTTGGTCTCTTGACAGGGAATGTTGTGCTCTAAGTGTCTTCCCTATCACTTGATGTTAAGTCGTCCTTTCTCCCCAGTTCCAACATTTCCAAGTGTGTTTGTGATTATTTCCTTAGGTATCAATCAGCTGTACTACATGGTCTGGTTCTTTCTCTATATGGATTTTGATGATGGTGTTTAGTTCATGTCTAATTTGCAATTGTTAATGCTCTTCAGCAGAAGTGACTTTTCAGTCACAGCTTCAGATGATCTGAAATCTCCCTGGAAAGGAACACTATGTACCATAGCAAACATATGCTTTTTGCTTCCTCTCAGTACCTCAGTACCTCTCAACACCCCAAAAGGGACATGATCCTCAGCCTACAAGCATAAACTGTCCAGATGTGTCCAGCTGCCGTAATAGAGGGCTGTGACAGATGCCTGTGAGGTCCAAGTTTTGTTCCCCATGCTTTTACCAAAGATAACACTTTGCAGGTAACAGACGTAGACTTCAAGGCCAGTTTGAATGGGGCTCTGAGCAATCTGATCTAGTGGAAGATGTCCCTGCTCATTGCAGGGGGGATTAGACTAGGTGACCTTTAAAGGTCCCTTCCAACCCAAACCATGGTTCTGTGATTCTCTCTTCACCTGCCCTCCTCCTTCCCTTCTTTACTTCTCGATGTAAGGCTAAAAGGGAAAAGGCAGCACAAGAAGAGCCTTCATCCAAGGAACTGGTTGGAAGTGTGCCCCTTGGCTGTGATTAGTTTTTCTCTGACTTCTCGGGGATGGCAGTGGGATAAAATTATACATCCTAAGGAAAGCTCAGAGCTTTCCTATTCACTTGACTCATGCACTAAAGCTTTTGCACTCTGGGCATGTGGTCAAAACCTGTCAAGGATTTTGACATCTGTTGGTGTTTACCAAAACTTGCTCTGTGCTTCACTGGCTTCCCAAAACCAAGAGAAGGAAAATATGACAAGCTTTATTGATGGAACGAGTGGATGCAAATAATTTGTATAAATGAGAATGCTCTGGCTGGAGACAAGAGGTCAAGCCATTTTCACTTTTCCACCCCTTCAGGGAATGGTGACCACTGTAGTCATCATCTCTACATTTCCAGCATGCCGTTCTGTACAAAACTTTCTTTTCACTGCAATCCAACAGGGTTTTAAAAATAAAACTTGTTTTGCATTTTGTAGGGAGAAATAGATACCAAGAAATGTGGCTTCACAGTAGTACCTGATCAACCTGCAAGTCTCACACTGAGGTATCACTTTGCTGCACTGGAGAAGACCTATTGTGAAAGACTTCCTTACAGGTTTGTAAGACCATGTGAAATCTCATGTATTTAGTAGTCAGGTTTCAATTTTTAAAGAACACAGGATGTTAACTTCCAAATGATGTTCTGAAGTCATCCAGCCCCTTTAAATACTGCACTTTTTCCAACAAAGACTCAAGATTGTTTCTCAGATACATCTTATGACCATAATTCCTGCTGCCTCAAAAACTGCTATTGCTGACAATACTGAGTGTGTTTCTGTGAACCTGATGCCAAATTAGTTGCCTTTAGTCCCATTTAAATAGTGTTCAGGCTAATCCATAGGTGCATCTCTGAAAATGTATCGTGGAAACACTGTCATGTGGTGGAGTTTGGTGTCGTCAGTCATAACATTTTATATAAAATGTGACTAGTGCCGTAATGTAGGTGTCAGAACAACCTCCAAGTAAAACTAAGGCTGTTGTATTAATGTTGGATAAGGTTATTATCCTTTCCACAGGAAACACTTTAAAGATGTAGTTGTTTCCAGCCTAGTGCATTGTCCTCTCATTTCTGTTTGGACTGCAGTGAGATGTCACTTTGGTCTGTGCTGCTGTTTGTTGTTAGATCTCATCAGCCTGTCTGTCCTCTGGCCTTGTTCTCAGCCAAAGACTGCCTGTGGTTGGTGGAGTGTCTGAGACATTTCATGGAGGACACATACTTTTTCCGCTGCCCTGTAGTGAAGTGTATGCCAGTACCATCACGTTTTGCTTCCCTACAGACATCACAAAGTGCCACAGGAGACCTGCAGGACGTGAGCAGGTTTATTGCTCTTGTGGATATTGGCAATACAAGGAAGAGAAAGGTACTGGTACTTTTGAATCTTTCTTCTTTCCTCAAGTACAAATAATATGGAAGCAAACCCAAGTTTGCCTAGGCAGAGGAGAGTGTGGATCACTTAAAAGCTCAGCTGAAGTGAAGGTATCTGTCTCATTCAAGGAAGAGATACCATTTGCCCGTGATGTCAGAATGGTAAGGGCTGCAAGACACCTTTGGTTTTCTCTACCTCAGATGGTATTTACCATTTACATGGTAAATTTACAGGGAAAAATGGTTAGAAAGCTGCCATTCCTTCCTTGTCCTCAGCTGATTTACATATTTTCCCTTCCTGTGGCCTGCTTTAGGCCAAAGGAGCCCTTACACATCACTGAAAATAAGTAACTTTGGGGGTGGGAGGGGACAGGTTGTTTGGTGTGGGTTTTTTTAAACCTGTTTCTCTCCTCCCCTTAAAAAAGTTACTGACTATTGATATAGAAGGGTATTGTGGTAGTGGCTGAGAAGGCAAAGAAACAAGGCCTGGTAATCAAAAAGGTCCAGGAGTTCTGGGTAGAAGGAGGCCTGGAAACAGGCGAGGATCAAGGTTGTTTCTTTTTCACATAGGATGCACTGCTGCTTTTTCAAAAGGTCTTACCTTAAAGTGAAATAAGCCACTCTTGGTTGCAGTGGATGGGAGAGGCTCTGTGTTTCTCATGTCCTGCCTTAGCTTAAGCACTGATTTACTGAGTTCTTGCAATGCTGAGTGGTGTGTTACCGTCTCAGGGTGTTTAGAGCTGACTTCCTCAGACCAGCAGTCATGGCAAAAGCTTTTTGCATTTGAGCCATCTGGTTTCATTCTAGTATTTCTAAACATTTGGCATTGTTTGGATGAGCTTGATGGACCCTGCAGAGCTGGTGAAACAGCCACAGGATGTCACCAAAATCTGTAGTGAAAATCACAGGAGGCTCAGAATACCAACGCACTCCTCTGCGCAGAGGAACCACTGCCTTCTCCCCCATGTGTGCACTCTGGTTTCAATCCCTTGTTTAGGGAGCTTAGAATGGTGCTTGGCTTTAACCTTGGACTATTTCTGTCCAAAGCACTTCAGGGTTCTCTGCAAACAATTTGCATCAATCAATCTGTAGATGCGACTCATGGGATTTTACGTTACAGTCTGCTCCCTTTTTCCTGCAGGTCTGCATTGTGATGCTGTAGTTAGATCTGCTTGCTCACCAGGACTGTTCCCTACAGGCACCTCAGCAAGGCCTTGTTCTTTCTGAGCTTCTAGACTACAAATCAGTTGCAGTGGGCCCCTGTCTTTCTTCTTTAGCCTGCTGGCTACTCAAGTGCTACATTATTTGATTTTGCATTTCTAGTGTACCCCTTAATGCTGGTGTTGGGCATAGTTTTTTCTCATGTCCTAAGTTACCACCTTTGTGCTCCTTTAAATATCAATTGCTTGCCACCTGAGGGCAGAAGGGTTCCCTCCTGGGGCCTGAACACTGAGCTGTTGGTGTCAGAAGCTTTGGAATCCCCAACTTTGTAAGTTGCTCATCAGACAAGTGGCTTGTGTTCATCTGTGTAAAGGCTCTGATTGTCTTCCTGTGCAGAGCATGTTTTGCTCTCTGAGCACTGTGGGATAGTCTACTCATGCAGACATTTGAACAGCTGTGCTTGTGTATCTTAAGATGTGTAGAGAAACCAAACTGTGAAATCATTGGGGTGGGGAGGGTGGGGGGGTGGAATACTGAGCCTGAGGTTGGTGTTGAGGTAGGCTTTGCTGGACCAGTGTGTCAGGTAGGAAGTACAAGCTCTGCTCTCCAGCTTTTCTCCCTGGAGCATACGCACAGAGCAAAGGGCTGGCTCTTTCCAGCTGACAGTGTGGGTGGGCACAAGTGTGACAAACACCTCCTGATCGCTTTAGCTGTGACAACTTCCCTGCCCTCCCAGCTGAGACTTGCCATGGTGTTCAACCCCTGGCAACAAGGCTTTTAACAGACCAATCAGTCAATAACTGGATAGAAGCAAAACTCCATGTGCCTTTGAGCTGAACTATACAATTGATGACAGGCACAAGAGCTTGCCAAGTTAACTGGGAAAAATGCTCCCACTGTACATGCTGGTTATTCCAGTGCAGGCTGAGCTTTAGACTGCAGTCATGCTTCCGTGCGGGAGCCAAGCTAAGCTTGCACGAGCAGCCCTGCTCTTTGTTATCCTCTTCCCCAGTGATTTCCTCTGCAGCATTAATGCCTTCTAGTGGCGTTTTGCATGATGTTACCACTTAGTGAAGTGGTTTCAGCCTCTGTGGGATTCTGTTGAGGTTAACAGTGCTACGAAGTAAAGCCATCGTTTTGATGCTAGCCATGAAGTGAAAAGAGATTTGGATAATCCATAAAATCAAGTAATTCTGAATTTCCAAATGCAATGTCCATCTCTCTCCCTTTAGTTCCCACAGGCGTAGTCCTCCCTCTCCCCAAGTCCACAGGCAACTTGGCTTCCTGTCCTCCAGTTCTCACAGTCAAATCCCTCCCCCTCCCCAGAGTCTTGAGCCATGTCCCTCCCTGTCTCCCAAGTCCTGGGTCATGTCCCTCCCATCCTCCACCCCAGGTTCCCACAGCCATTGGCTGACAAGTCCAGACAGGTTAGAGCTGGGATGTAGATGGGGTGTGACGGTAGGTTAACTAGTCCAGATGGAGCAGAGGTGGAGTGTTATGGTTGGTTAACTAGTCCAGATGGAGTGGAGTTGGGGTGTGATGGTTGGTTCATGAGCCCCAATAGCCCCTCTGGGGTGCAGCAATAAAAGATGGCAGTTGAGTCAGGGAATGTGGACCTTCCCAAGCCCATTGGCTGGTCTGAGTCACTCATCCGAAAAAGCCATGTCCTGCTTCTTGCCAGTCTGATAACCATGGTTATCTAAGTCTTTGCACACCCTTATATTAGTCTTAGCCCAGTATTAGTGGATGACTGGATTTACTGTCATTTCAACCTGGATAACTGTGCTGCTGATTTGCATTTGTTATGTAGTTATTCTGGGATCAATTCTTCATCTCTCAAGCTTTTGCTCTGGTGTCTGTTACTGTATCCCAAAGCTATAACTGGGCCAGGCCACCTCAAGCTCCTACAGGAGGTGACCATTTGTAGGCACTGAATTCTTATTTGAACAGTTTACTGAGGTCCCTGAAATCTCAGGAATGTCTCTCTAGGCAGGAACATTTACCCCCAAGCTCATAGCCTGTGTTCATCTTGTACCTGTGGAGGTAGGTCTGAAACACTCTGTGCATGTTGCTGTGGGGCTGTTTGGTAGTCAGCCCTGTGCCAGGCTCACAGCTGCTCAGCACAGGGTTTGAGAAATGCCCCCTGAGACCAGACATTGTGCCTCCCTGCATGAGCAAAGGGAAGGACTGGAGCAGGTCGGAGGGGTGTGCAGGAGCCATCCCTTTTTCCCTTCTCTGACAGGTAAGGTGGCCATGGAGCATGGAGGAGAGTGTGAGGAGACGTGTTTTGGATACCCTCAGGCTCGTGCATGAAGAACTGGTAGAGCAGATGTCCAGGCAGTAAGCAGAACAGCTTCCCAGACACTTGCATGTCTCAGCCTACGTCTCCCCAGCCTCTGTCCTGAGCGGGACAAAGGAAGCACTGAGTTGCCTCTGGTCTTTGCCAAGAACCTGGGTGGCAGCATGTAGCTGTGCTGCTCCAGCTGCAACTGTTGGTTGTCTGGTTGTGTGCAGGTAGGGCTGGACTATGCTGCCATCTCCTTTGGCTCCTGAGGAGAGGCTCTGTGGGGCTGTCCTGTGCCCTTGCAGTAAGTCATTACAGTGCAGTAGAGAAAGCTGACCCAGAATCAGGCTCTGACCTTCCCGGGGACCTTTGGTGCCTTCCAGGGGAAGGCTTGGCACATTTCTGAAGTGCTGTGTGCAGAAAACAGGGTCTTTGGCTTTGTAGGCAAATTCAAAGCATGAGAGAAGGGCCTGTTTTTTGAGCAAGACTTTACAGGGCCACTCTGCCTGGTCCTCTCCCACACAGGTTTTGTGGTACCTTCTGCAGTGTCTCCTGGGCAGTGACTCTGAGCAAGGCTGGAACCTGTCTCCCCAGTGGGCAGAAGAGCAGGGGAGAGGTCAGGCAAGTGGCACCTCAGAGGATCTCCTCTCAGGGCTGGAAGCTAGAAGTAGAGACTGGGACAACTAGTGCTTACTCCCAAGGAGCTCTTTCACTGGAGAGGAAGGCTCTGAGTGATGCTTCCTGCTGCATCATGTGTTGGAGGCATGCAAGGGGCGAGGTACTGACTCACTGGTGTGCTCCTGGTCTGTAACATCCTTGGGGCCTTTAGGAGTGGGGGCCTGGCTCTGTGGGGCAGGGGAAGTTGAGACAAGGGACCATTTTGAGGAGAGGCTGCCATCTTGCTGAGGCCGAAGTAACCCTGAAACTCCCCCTGGCCTGCAAGGCCACCCTTCCCTGGCTGCAGAGGCAGAGTCAAAGGTGGTGCCAGCACCAGGGCTGGGGAGGGTTCCCAGGGCCACATCCCTCCCTCTGGCCCACTTTCCAGGCCATACCTCTCCAACTCCCCCAGGTCCTGGACATTATTAATCCTGTCCTGGTTCACACAGCTATATCCCTCCCGCTCCCCAAGTTCCCTGGGTGTCATATCCCCCTCTCCCACCAGTGCCCACGGTTACATTCCTCCCTCTCCCTCAGTTCCCTGGGCACCATATCCCTCCCTCTTACCCACATCTCACAACCGTATCCCTATGTTTATCCACTTCTCACACCCATATCCCTCCCTCCCCCTCAGTTTCTGGGCAATATCCATCCGACCCTCTCCCCCTAGTTCCCACATTCCATATCCCTCCCCCTCCCCAAGTCTACAGAAACTCAGCTGCCTCGCCCCAGTTCACAGGGTTATATCCCTCCCTCTCCTCCAGAGAGAGGAGTAGAGAAGAAGAGAAGTAGATTACTGAAAAATAGTTGTAAAGTCTATTGTTTCAACAAACAAACTTAAGATCATGAGGTAAAAGGCTGAAGTTGATTTAATTTTTCCCTCTTTGAGAACCAAATTAAGAAGCAGCTGTCTATGAGTAAGTAATTGGGAAAAGAACACAGCTGGAGGGATGATTCAGTGATGTCACTATAGGTCAGTTAAAGTTTATTCTGGTCAGCAAAGTTGATGGGGATTCTGTGGTGATACACAGTTGCATAGTTGCAGCTGCACAGAAGAGCACTACACTGGGCATTTTTTGGGCAGATGGCCATGACCATATTTCCTTAGCCTAGCTTGGCTGACCTCTGTTGATTTTTTTTTCCTCATGTTTTGTGGGCAGGACTGATGAGCAGTATGTATTCTTGAGAGAGATCATCTCACATTTCCAGGGCTTTGATCACAGTGCACAAGTGCATTTATAAAATTACTTTTAACTAGCAATTTATTTTTATTCCCTTTGATTTTTAAGACAGTATACCTCAGCTGCGCTGAATGATGTCTGGCAGTCCCTCAGTGAAGAAGTGGGCTGTAAGTTTCTTCTTGAAGACAAATTCTGGAGCTGTTTCTCTACCACGCAATGTGTCTCTGCTGGATAATCTACAGTCTGACTCACTCCAATATCTCTTCAGTATATCAGCTTTTTTTTCCTCTCCTAATTGTACGTTAGATCTGCCTTGTTGCTGCAGGGAAAGGAGCACTTAACTTCAGGGTGATGATGACCTATTGAGCAGCCACCTTTGTGATTTGAGGGGTTACCTGGGGATAGGGTGACACTAAAAAAAATGTCCCCCTTCTCTCTGTATTATATAATGTACTGTACACACTGTTATGTGTATTCACATAAATCATATTTTATGCCTAACATTTTTCTTAAGACTGTACTGACACAACTCTGTCTGGTGTTTTCATGAACTAATTGGGGAAAACCATTAGCCATAGTTAGAAGCTCTGCTGGGTGTATGAAGGAAACTTTATCCTTTGGCAAAATTTGCACTGGAAAGCAGCTTTGCAGAGAAGGCCATGAGGGGGCCCAGTGGACATCATGTTGAACGTGAGCCAGCAAAGGCTGTGAATGGTGCCCTGGGCTGCACAAGGAGGAGCACTGCCAGCAGGTTGAGGAGGGCATCAGTACTGGTGAGGCCACCCCTGGAGTGCTGTGTCTGGTTCTGGGCTCCCCAGGACACGAGAGACAGGGACAGACTGGAGAGAGTCCAGCAATGGGCCACCAAGGTGGTGAAGGGACTGGAGCATCTCTCCAATGAGGAGCGGCTGAGAGAGATGGGACTGTTCAGCCTGGAGAACAGAAGGCTCAGGGGATCTTCATATATATAAATATCTGAAGGGAAGGTGCAAAGAAGATGGAGCCTTGCTCTTTTCAGTGGTGCCCAGGGTCCATCAGGCTTAGAGAGGCCCTCCTTCAGCAGGGGCTTGGACCAGATGACCTCCAGAGGTCCCTGCCAAGCATAACCACTCTGGGAGACTGCAGTGCTGGCACAACAACCAACAACAGGGACTGCCTGAAAGGGGCCTGAGCAAATGCAGAGGTGTGAAGCACGCTGCCAGATGAGCTTTGCATCACAGGATCTGTCTCTGAGGCTGTGGGATTTCCTGGGTGCACCCCTGAGTGCGCCCCTGAGTGCACCCCCTAGCACCCTGTGATGTCACCAGAGTCACTGTCACCCCATGACGTCACTTTTGGTGGGCAGCAATACACGCCAGTGGCACACAAGACATTGAGTGGGCAGCACCCAAGCCATTGAGCCCTGCCAACAGTATGCTGGATGTTGTGACCTGCCAGCAGCCAAAGAGCCACTGAGTCCCACTAGTGGAACCTGAGCCTCCAAGTCCTGCCAGCAGCACCCATCAAGTCCTGCCAGCAGCACCCATCAAGTCCTGCCAGCAGCAGACAAGACATCAAACCCCAACAACAGCTGACAGGTCACCAAGTCCCAGCAGTAGCACTGGAGGCATCCAGGCATGAGCCAGCAGCACTGGGAGCCTCCATGAGCTCCTGGTGGGGACACATCTGCCCTATCTGCTTGGGTCCCCTTGAAGGCCGTGCTGGCGTGGACCTGTGCTGGCATGCGTGCTGGCATGCATTCTGCCATGCCTGCATCCAGCGCTGGGCTGCTACTGCCATCGCTGCCACCTGTTTGCTCTGCCAGCAGCCCATCATAGCCATCTGCCACCTGCAGGTGGAAGAGGATGATACTGGGGTGGCCCGCTGTTGCTGTGGCCACTTCCATCCCTATGCAGGGCCATGGCCATAGCAGCAGGGGCGGTGGCAGGGCTGGCAGCAGCAGCAGGGCCCTGGAGGTCCCTGACACCAGAGATTCTCCACTGAGTGTGGGGAGTGCAGCCCCCCCATACCCTGCCAGCATGTCCGGAGCCTGTCCTGCAGTGGGACATAGATGGGTGCAGCCAGCTCCGCTCCCCACTGCCAGAGACCAGTGAAGGTCCGTCATGGCTGTGGAGGGTCCGGGAGGAAGAGCTGGGCTCAGGGGACCACACACACTGCCTCCCCTCGCTCTGCTTCTGAGGGAGTGGCTGGGCTCCCCGGGGTCCCTCTGAAATAAAAACACCAGGGATGCTGAGAGGTGCCACACCTGGTTTCTTCCCTGCTGATTAGCTCGTTGCTGGAGAACTGGGGGAGTAGGAGGTATACGGCCCTGGGAACAGGGGAGTGGGAAGGGTATGGCTGTGGGAAAGTGGGGAGAGGGTGGGATATGGCTCAAGAACTGGTAGAGAGGGAGGAATGTCAATGTTGGAACTGGAGGAGAGGGGCCATGACTGGTTTCTTCTGTGCCGGTTTGCTCATCCCTGCAGGGATGCACCCCCTGAAGGGAAGGGGGCAAGGGCAAAGGCAAGGGCAAGGGAAAGGGAAAAGGAAAGGGAAAAGGAAAGGGAAAAAGGAAAGGGATAAGGAAAGGGAAAGGAATCCCCTGGTAATCTTCCAAGCAGATCCCCGAAGGGGCTGGTGTCTGCTCTCCAGAAGGCCAGGGTAAGGAAAGAGGCTGAGATGAAGGTTTTGGGGGAGACCCTCCTCTCTTCTTCTGGTCCCACACACCCCAGATGAGGATGAGGGAGGTCCTGTTGTTGTCACTGCCTTCCTCTTCTTTTTCCCCTGCTGCCTCCTTCCTGCTGCTTACCACCCACAGCTGGTCCAGGGCCAGGTGGAGCTGTGGTTACATGGTGGTGCCACGTCTGCAGGGAGGAGCAGCAGGTGCAGGCAGTGATGTGGAGGTGGCCTTCTTGGGGTCCCCTGGGCAGAGTCCTTTGTCCCACCTGCCATTGGGAAGGACATTGGTGCATCCAGCACCTAGGTCACAGGGCTCAGGGGTGGTCCCAGGGTGTTCCTGTTGTGGTCCCAGGGCCAGGAATGGTGGAAAGGCAGCTGGGGTCTGAGGCTCTTACTGCAACTTGGTGATTAGCATTTCCTCTTGGAGGAGGAGAAGGTGCCTCTTTTTCTTCTTGTGGCCCTGAGTCGGCTGCACACCCACGCTCAGGACCGGCTCGGCATCAGTGAGAGCCTCCCTGTGGAGCAGAGAGCGGCAGGCATGAACAATGACATTGCTGCAGGCCTGGCTGTGTCCACGTTTGCCTGAGCTGCAGCAGGGAGCCACCATGGAGCTGCAGCAGCAGTTGGCCTGGCCCATCCTGCCCGGGACAGGAGGACCCTTGCTGTGCACCAGGGATGTGGCCCAGCTAGCAATAGTGAGGCTGGGAAGAGCGGTGTCAGTGCTGGTACCAGTGCTGGTGCTGGGGCAGCACTACTTGGCCAAATCATGCCTCCTCCCAGCGCCGCTCCATGCCAGAACAGCTCTGTCCTGCTGGCACTAGTGGCCGTTGGCGCCAATGGATCAGCATTCCAACCCCAATGGAAACTGGGGAGGCACTGAGGAGTGCTGGTGTGGGACTTCTCTCCGGTATGGCCATGTGTGTCTTGCACTGGGGAGCCCAGATCGGGACACAGCAGAGGGGAAGGACCACCTCCCTCCACCTGCTGGTAATGCCTCTTGTCTTGGGGTTCACTGCTGGTTTCTGGCCTCCAACTAGACTTGGTGCGCCTGGTTGCCACCCTCCAGGCCCAGCTGCTCAGACAGTTTTCAGTCCACCTCTCTGCTCATCAGCCCATGCTTCAGCAGCTTTTCCATGAAGCTCTTCTGGCAGACATTGTCGAAAGCCTTCCTGAAGTCTGGGTGGACCATGGCCCCTGTTATCCCCTCATCTACCACGCTTGTCATTTCCCCATAGAAGGCTATCAGGTTGGGCAAGCAGGGCTTCCACTTGCAAAATCCATGCTAACTTCTTCCAATCACATTTGTGTCCTTCATGTTTCCAGGATCACTTGCTCCATCACCTTCTCAAGGATCTGGATGAGGTTGACCAGTATGTATTTCCCTGGGTCCTCCTCCTTACCCTTCCTGAAGACAGGAGTGACACTTGCCTTCTTCCAGTCCTCAGGCACCTCTCCCTGTTGAGAGTTTCCTCACAAGGCCATCTGCCGGCTCCCTCAGCACTTGAGGGTACGCCCTATCGGGGCCTATCAGGGACTTGTGCATCTCCACTTTGCTTAAGTATTCTCTAATCTCATTCTCTGCCACCTGATCCTACTGGATCTTCTTCCACTAAGGGTACACCTTCTTTGCTCCATATATTCCCCCTGGTCTCCAGGACTTGGGATTTCTGAAGGCTGATCTTGCTAGTACTGTCATGCCTCAGGTTGACTTGTAGAATCTAGACCAGTCTGAACTGCTAATGAAGTCACAGAGAGTTTTAAGAGGGAGCAAAATAAATCCCCAAAAATGTGACTGTAAGATGAATTCTTGTGGCCATGGGGAACGGGGCATTGCAACTGTTTGCGTTGCCTTGTCCCATGGTCGGTTCTGCCTTCCAGTGCTCAACAGCAATGGTTTTCACTTTTCTGTCAGTAGTTTAGTGGGGAAGCAGTGACCAGGGTTTACAGTCAGCAGCAATGTGGTGTTGTCACCTGCTTAGCAAGGAGATCTCTAAGCCACTGTGCCTTGGTCACAAGTGTGTGTGGCTTTCCCAGGATTCCCCGTGCCCCTGCCTGGGGCATTCACAGTCAGTCCCACTCTCTGTCTGCAGGTCTCCTTGAGCCACTGCCATGAGGATTACAAGGGCATCTTTTCTCTTTCCAAATCAGGAAGGCCACCTCTTGTTAGGGGACAGGGAGAAAGAGGATGAACCTTGGTGGCAGAGCTCAAAGACGGACTTTTCCCAGAACTCCATCTTTATCTTTTTCCTTAACTCCAACTTTTTAATGCCAGCTCAGTGTTTTGTGCTTCCTGCATTGCTCAGTGGGCATCCCATTTTTACTGCATCACATCACGTGGGAGAGCGTCTCTTCTCTGCCCCTCACAGATCAGACTGGCAGAGGCCCTTGTGTGGGATCAGCCTGCAAGAACCAGGTTGCACTTAAGAGAGCAGCGTCTCAGCAGAAAGGGTCACTGGCGAGCCCTAGGCTGGGGGTCAGCCAGGTGTGGCAGCGCACTCTGCGTCCCAGGAGCTCCTATCAAGCTTGTGCCCAAGAATTGCAGGTCTCTGGGTCCCTCTGATGTCTCTTTCTCAGCTTCTTTTGGGGGTCTGAGCATCCTTCCCAGGTGTGGAGCACCTGTGCTCCATGTGCTGTGGGGCTCTGGGTCCTGCTGACATCTCTGCCTTGGCCTTCTTTAGGGTCTAAGCATAGATAATGTCATGCTGGCATTATCTTGGTTGTTCTGGGGTATCCTTTGTCCTTCATGGACAGCTTTAAGCTTCCCAGAAGCAAAGTCGTTCTTTCCAGGGCTGGGCTGTCCTTTTGTTTGTTTTGCTTAAGCATGAACAAAACCAAAGTCTCCAGTAAAATTCCACTACCCCATCACAGTCTATCATGTGAACTCATTATGTATGTACACACAAAGTTAATACACTTTAATACTATAAACACTGGTTGATCTAATAGTTAGGGAAGGGAATTTTCATAACATGCCCTATGGGTCCCACCAGCTAGGGCCCCAAAAAGCCAGTGACAGGGTGACGGACAGCCAGCAAATATGCCATCAGGGAGGATCAGTCTCCACTAGTGATTAAAAAAATAAGATCAGGGAGCTGGACAGACAAAGAAAGAGAAAGAAAAAATAGTGATGAGCTAAAGACAGAGAGGGAAGAATTAAGAAATAGGCACAAGGAGCCAGAAAGAGAGTGACGGGGGGAGACCAAAATCACAAATTACTGTCAATTGCCCCCATTTCTTGAGCACTCCCCAGGAACTGCATTACCAGGAGCCTCAAAATATGTGCTGCCTACAAAAGCCCTGCCCTGGGCCCAGTTCTGCACCCCAATATTGGAGATGAATGTCGCCTTGCAGAGTGGCCAGGACTGGGGAAAAAAGCCCAGCTGAGGGAGGGAGGAAATCGCTCAGCTGATTTTTTTGTTTGTTTGCTTGATGGTTTTGCTTTTTAAAACAATATTACCTGAACTCTAAATACAACCTGCAAGGAAAAAGAAACCAGGCATAGCAGGCTGGACACATTTAAAGCCTGAACCCATTCAACAGCTGCAGAAACCACTGCTCACTCCCACTGCACACGCTCCACCACAGGAGGAGCGTACAGGCAGCTGTCCCCCAGAAGCAGCACCACCAGGCAGCTCAGAAAACCCACATGCCTGCAAAAAACTAGAGAATAGCTTCATTCTGGGCAATTTTTCCTCTTTTCAGGCCTGCTGGTTAAAGACTCATCCATTGAGAGATGACTCAGGACCACGACAGGGCTGGTGGCACTACTTTCTGGATCCCATGGTGATGAAGGGCAAAGGGTCAGGTTGTCAAATTGCAGGGCCAGGTACATGTGCAGAGTGTCAGGATTACCCCTGCCTGTTTTTTCCCAGAGAAACCCCAGCTGGTGCCAGCCCCAGGGCCAAAGCTGAAGGAGCCAGGCATTTTTGGGGGTGCTGCATCCTGTTGGGCCCCACTGCTGCCTATCAGCTGCCCTGGGCTTCCCCCACTCCCCCCTCCCCCTACCCCCACGTTGTCTCCTGCTCTGCTTTCTGCCAGCACCAGGGTCACCGCAGAATGTCTTCCCCACTCCCCACAACCATCCTGACCCACACCTGCAGCTCTTATATGGTGTCCACACACACAGGTCTGTTTGAAATGGAATCTGCAATGGCATCTGCATTGCCCCTCACTTCTGGAATAGCCTCTACAATGTTATCTGCATCTGGAACGGAACCTGCATCTGCAATGATGTCCGTGATGGTATCTGCATCTGGTGTAGCATCTTCAGTGGCATTTGCTGTGGTACCTTCAATGGCACCTTCAATGGTATCTGAGCATGTCCTATAGCTGCAATGGCATCTGCAATGGTATTTACATCTGCGACGTCATTTGCAACTACTTCTGTATTTGCATGGGTATCTGCATCTGCAAGGGTCTCTATATCTGCAGCAGCATCTGCAGTGATGTCTGCTTCTACAATGGTGTGTGCTGTTGCAATTGTATCTCCAATAGTATCTGCCCTGTCATCTGTGTCTGCAATGGCATCAGCACCTTCCAAGGTATCTGCATTTGCTTGTGCAGCCTGAAGAGAGAGGTTAGGATGCAAAGCATAGAATTACAAGAGCAATTCTTTATGTATGCCTAAGAGGTTTCCCATTGAAACTGGGGCACCCTGCATGTGGTTTTGCACATAGTTCTTACACCTGTCAAGCATTCAGGTACAACATGATTTGGCTAATCACTACTTAACACACTGTTGTGGTTTAGCCCCAGTCAGCAACCAAGCATTACACAGCCGCTCGCTCACTCCCCCCACCCCTGTGGGATGGGGGAGAGAATCAGAGGAGCAAAAGCAAGAAAACTCGTGGGTTGAGATAAGAACAGTTTAATAATTAAAATAAAATAGTAAGAATAGTAATGGTAATGATAATAATAATGACAATGACAATATAATAAAAAGAAATAATGAGAGAGAAAAAATGAAACTCAGGGAAAAAGGGAAAAGGAAAAAAAAACCACAAGAGCTGCAACCGCTCACCACCCGCTGACTGACACCGCCAGTCCCCGAGCTGCGATCGCTGCCCCCTCCGTCCAACTCCCCCCAGATAATATACTGGGCATGACGTCGCATGATATGGAATACCCTTTGGCCAATTCAGATCAGCTCTCTTGGTTGTATCCCCTCCCCTCCCGGTTTCTTGTGCACCCGGCAGAGCACGGGAAGCTGGAAAAGTCCTTGACTAGTGTAAGCACGACCTAGCAACAACTAAAAACATCAGTGTGTTATCACATTATTTTCATGCTAAGTCTAAAACACAGCACTATACTAGCTACAGTGAAGAAAATTAACTATCCCAGCTAAAACCATGACACACACACATACTACTATTTTGAAAAGCAACTATAATTCTATAGCACCATCATCCATCTGCTGCTTTCTTGATCTAGACATCCCTGGGTTTGATCTTGCTGCCATTACTTATGTATGATGCCAGATAATAAGAGGATTTCACAGAGGTGTTTGGAAGGGCTGGGATGCTGGTGTGATCTCCAGCAGTCCAGGGGTATCCCTTCTTCATGGATGGCTTTAAGATTCCAAGAAACAAAAAGGTCCTTATCTTCAAGGTGGGGGCTGTCTCCCTCCTTGTGGTGAGTTAGAGCCCTTTAGTTATGCTGACTTAACCATGGTTATGCAGTATACAGTGTAAAATATATATCTCTGAAAAAGCTAATACCATTTCATACTATTAAGAAAGTTCATACAATGTCATACTATAAAGACAATGGTTAGGGAATGAGATTTTCCTAACTCTTACCCTAGCAGGAGGTCAAGTCCAACATTCCAGGCAGCTATGGCTACCAAGCAGAAGAGTCTTGGACTGGAAGGTTTACACAGCCCTCACCTACCCTTGGCAGCCCCTTCACAGCCCCACCAACACTGGGGCTCTGCGCTTGCTCTACTACCTAGATTTCACCCACACCATGATCACAATGCTCACCAAAGCCCAGACCCAAAATGGACACCTGCCAGCTAAGGCTCCTACACAGAAGTGGCCAGGACTGAAAGCTGTTGGTAGCCCTCATCAGCCTTTGGCAGCCCCCCAAATACTGAGGCTTTGCCCTTGCTCTACCACCTAAGCCTATCTCACACCCTCAACCTAGCCAGAGCGCAGGTCCAAAACGAATGCCTACCCAGTATGGCTCCCACACAGATGTTGCCAGGACTGAAAACTTCAGGCAGTCTCCACCTTCCCTTGGCTACCCCTTCACAGCTGCACCAACACTGGGGCTCTGCACCTTCTTTATCACCTTACTCTCACTCTAGCCAGAGAAGTATTGGTAACATTACTGTTATTGGTGTCATTACACAAACAGGTAGTGACACAAATACAATTGAAGACACAGATGCAGGTACCATTACAGATGACAATACAGATACTAACAGAGATACCATTACAGACACTGATCACAATATAGGCAGAGGCATCAAGACCAAGACTGTTAATACTATCGCAAAGGCCAGTGCAATGGCAGATACCACTGCAGATACTGCAGTGGGTGGCTGATGTGCTGGCTGGAAGTCCAGTGTTGGTGCAAAGCACAGGGAAATCCATCCTTCTCAACACCATGTTTGACTTGTAGTTTCCTATTTAACAACCTGGGCAACTAGAAGGGTAAAGATGGCTACACAAGTCCATATAGTTTTTTTTCACTAAATGCACAGAAAACACAGTTCTTTGGTCTTGAGTCTGTTAAGGAACACACATGCCCTATTCGCTTTGTTTAAAAAGACTGAGCAATGTGAAGTATTTGAATAAACACCAGCTTTTACCTATTGAAGTTAGGGAATGTTTTTGAGGTATTTGATGAGGTAGCTCATCTTCAAAGCCTGACAGTGACTGCTCATCACTAAAGGTGGATTTTGTCTTTTAAGATATTATTTATAATGTTTGAAAGACAAGAGAGGTTTCATAGCATTCCCAAATAGTGTGAGTAACTAGAACAACAGGCCTCAAAACCAGCCAAAGCTATTGGTAGGAACTGTCAGTGTGATGAAAACTATTACAGGGCCAAGGTACGGTTTGAGCGCGACACAATTTATTTTGCTGCTCTGGCATGTAACAGACCTGAGACTGTGAGAAAAAGAGGCTAAACACAGTTGGTCTATTTGGGAGTTATCAGGGAAAAGAAAAGAAGGTGCAGAAGTGGCAAAAGGGTGGTTGCAGGGAAAGAAAGAAGGCAGAATAAGGTGTAAAATCAGGTAGAAAAGAAAGAGCAAGGATATTTATTAAAGAATAGAACTGTAAACACCCACAGATGGGCATGAGGCCAACGTTTGCACCCAGGTTGCCTGGTTCACTGGAGGGCGGGAGCCCTTGACAACCTCACTGGACTTTCCAGCAGACCTGTGCCTGAAAGTCATGGTGTGGAAAGAAGGACTAGGGAGGGATAAACCTGAATGGAGGGATAGGCTTATAGCTCAATACTAAGTGCAGGATTAAAGGCAATAAGGCTGAAGATTAATAGTCCTATTGTGAATGATTTATGAGATTTCTTCATGGTAATATAACTGTGTATCAGTACTAATACTAATCCTACACAACAGACTTGGAACTCAGTATTACTTGCAGCAACATCCTGGTGAAGGGATACTATGAGTCAGTGAAGGAATTATTAGTTTCCTAAAACTGTGTTGCTTATTCAATAAACATTTTAACCTTCTTGATCAGTTAAATTTCAAGTCTCATCCTAAAAGGGGATAGTTTGACTTGGAGCATCAGGTTGGAAGCTTGTCTTGGACCTCCCAGTTTGGGGATTCAGCTGAGTGATACCAAGAGATCAAGGCTAAAGAAGGGTAGAAAATCAAAGGAGAAAGGCTATTCAAACAGTCCTGTGGCCAAAGAAGGCAGGGGTTTGCTGATGCAAGCTATGTTGCAGCATGGGCCGGCTCTTTGGGATTATAAATTTATTAGCCAGGTCCCTTCCCTCAAAAGTGATGAAAAATGGGAAAATTATATCTCTCCATAGCATCGAAAGGAAGAAAAAACCCCTCTGTATTCTTCAGTTCATTCAGAACTGAATTCAGAATTCATAGCCTGTATCATTTTTGTGGCTCTTTGTTGGACTCCAGATCTGACCTCACCCGTGCTGAGTAGAGAGGAAGGATCTCCTCCTTTGACTTGCTGGCTTCCTAATGCAGTCCAGGATGCTCTTGGCCTTCTTTAATGCAAGGACTTATTGCTGCTTCATATTCAGCTTTTCCACCAGGACTCCCAGGTCCTTTTCTGCCAAGGTGCTTTCCAGTCAGTTGGCCCCCAACGTGTGCTGCCACATGGGGTCCTGTTGCCTGCCTTGGTACTTTATGCTTCCTCTGTCTTATGTCTTTCTGGAGATCAGTTGTGTAGAAATTTCCTATGGTAGAGGTTTTATCTAGACCACTGTATTTAACAGAGCAAGAAGAAAATTTACATGAGTTTGTCCAATCACCTTTATACCCTGTTTTTTTCTTCTAGTCTCCTCAAAATCCTTGAACAGTGAAATCAGCAAAGTAATTATATGACATATGATAAACATGACCCTTTGTTAAAACCATTTTCTGGTTGCTTCTGGAGTTATCTTAGAGTTTCAGCATTGTAAGAAATAATGAATAATTGGGAAATATTGATTTATCAATTAGTATATTGATTTCATGTGGGCAGATTGATTAATTTCCTTAATCAATCTCATGCAACAAATAACTAAATCATTCTCTCAATCCAGTTTGTGCTTTGATTTCTTCCTTTTACTTTATCCACTGACAGTAAAATTCCTTAAAAAAACCCCCTCTTATGTGACGTATTCACTGAGTTGTGATTGCACTGGACAAATGTACAATATGCAATTCACTTATTGACTGATTTGTTATTCTTTATTAATATTCTAAACAACTTTGATAAAATGTAGACTTTTGAAAATAAGACTTATGCATTTATGCTCCAAAATATTAATTTGGTTTCATTTTTGCCAGACAAAATTCTGACTTCTTTAATTAGGTAGAACTCTCTCATTCCTTGTTTCCTAATCTGTCAGCTGAGATGGATGTTTCCTAGCAGTATGAACACAAAAATAAGGCTACATACTGTTGCTGTGTTTGAACATTCGTCGGTGGTTCGTGGGAAAGATCTTTCAGAATATTGCACTTCTCAGAAAACAGTATTATTTGTCAGCCTGTTGAGTTTCAGTTCTGTAAGTGCTCTAATCAATAAAGACTTAACTTGAAACCTGAGTAACCCCCTTGATTTTAGAGACTGTTCAGTACATTTCCTTTAACTAAAACTATATTATTATTATTTTGTCTCAGTCAAAATGGGATAGAATCCTTGTGTTTGAGTTTGCTCCTTTCTCTTGTTTCCTTTTCTATATTTAGTAATTTCAGTAATGTAGTTATTTCAATAATTAATTGAACAGTCTTAAAAAGAAACAGCATTGAATATAGGGGTATCACTCCTCTCACAACTGAATGTTTACAACATAGAACAACTGATATTGCATCCCTATGCAATTAAATATCCCAATGAACATTTAATCCGATTAGTATTCCTCAAAGTTACATACTATATCAACAGAGTGTCCATTGTGTTGCTTATGTTTTCCAGTGTTTTTCTTTTCTCAGTGGATGACATCCACCCTCATACAGAGGAGCAGTATCAGATTCCTGCATTACTGAACTCTTACGAACCACAATTTGTGAGTTTAAGAATGGTATCTTTTTAGTGACACTGAGTAGCCAGTCAGGTGAATCTCCTTTATTTGAATTACAACGTCTCATAGACTTAAAATTTGCACGTTTGCATATTTTTATATATTATATATGTGTATATGCATATTTAGAGAATCTATACAGCACTGAGATTATATTTTCTGTTATGTGATCTGGCTCATAATTTTCTGTGTTCTAGCAATTGAACAGAAATTGTTTTGTGAAGTTCCACAGTAACATCCTGAATGTATCGTTACTGCTAGATGCAATACATAAATTTTTGTAGGTGTAGGTGTTTATTTGAACCTGCAGAAGTCCAGCTTTCACCAATGCATATTCTATTACTTAAAATCTGGATTTGTCTTAATGTGTCTGGCAACCTTTAGTTACATCCAAGTGTACTGTACTTTCAAGTGATACAGCCATAATCCACAACACCCTTGTAGATATATGTATTAAAATTAATACAATCCTATTTTGATGAAAAAGTAGAAGACTAACTTGCTGCTGGAGTATTACCCCTGTATGAATATTAAGCAGTGCAAACCCAGCTGGTCTAAGGAAAATAGTAATGAGAAATTAGAAGAATATCTTGCTGCTAGCAGATTATCTATGTGAGAATACTAAGCAGCGTAAACTCTGCTGGTCTAAGGAAAATAAATGTGATCTGTGACAAGCCAAATATGTTGTTTGTGGCCCTAGAAGATCATCTAGTGAAAAATCTATTTTCAGGCAGACTGAAAGATGCTAAAGCTGGATGTTTATCAGCTGCAATGAAGGGGGAGAAGAACTGGATTTTAGTAGTGCTTTACAGACAGGCTATGAGCCACTGTTGTGACACTGATGGAAAATGAAGCAAATGCAGGAACACAGACAGGTATTCCAGTTAGAGCTAGGAAGGGATGGACATGGCTATATGGGGTCATAATGCTATTTTAATTTAAATATACTGCACAGTTCTGATCCTCCAGATTCTGCTTTGAAAAACACTTTCTAAGATATGTGCTAAGAATGGCTGCTAGCATAACCAAGCTCCCACTAGTATGTACTGGAGTCCTCACTTTGGCCTCAGCTTAGCAAACAAAAGTTCAGTTGGGGTACGATTACTATCAATAAATACGTCAGAGGCTGATGAGCAAGAAGTCTCAACAAAGTTGGTACTACAGTAAACGTGCATAAGCTGCTAGTGAACACCCAGTTTTGATACCAAAAAAGAAAGATTCTGGAACTGACTTTGTTTGAGAGAAACCAGAGCAACTATTTTTGAGACCAGCTGAGATTTAAAAAGAGGAAAAGACCAGTAAATTTTTCAGTTTACAAGGACTAAGGTAACCTGCAGATTTGGCAATAGAAGTTGAGGGAAATAAGTGACAATATCAAGTATGTGAAAAAAGCTGGAATTGGCTCATTAACTAACTGCCGAAAGACCACATGGAAGAGAGATGTTCTTAGAGAAAGGCTATAACCTGTGCCTTTTAAAGACAGTATTTTCTGTGATACTTCTAAAATGGAATTGAAAGGGGAAGGAAAACTTTTCATTTTCCCCTTTCAACTTTTTTTTTCTTTAAAAAAAAACATTGTCCTTTTATTGAGATTGATTAATCTCAAGGGGAAAATTAGCAGTAATTTCTGATCCAACATAGCTGTTTTATTTTTAGACCTTTTTATTCAGTTTTGTTTTGTTTTGTTAGGAAGGCCCAACCCTGTCGATATTTGTGTATCTGAATAACTGCAGGCTTTTAAAGCTCAACACAGTTGGAATACTGATTTACATACAGCAATTTTCTGATAGTGTTGGGACACTGATGTTGAGCTTACATTGAAATGT
>WEKW01001164.1:145757-163758 GCA_013389905.1 Sula dactylatra
AACTCTCACTACAGCAAATCTTATTATTTGATGCTATCTTTATTCATTGACCCTTAATGCCAAAAATGCTATCCCAAAAACTGCCACAAGATGGCACCACAGCATTCTGCATGATAATATTGCCATCTCTTAAAGTGCAAAATAATTGTGGTTATAAGAGATGTCCTTTATGCTCAGATGTATAAGAATAATATTTAAAGATGCATAAGTACTACTTAGTTTGAGTTGCTCCTATAAAAGCAATAGCAATTGATTCTGTCCATCAAGCTCTATATCTAGCAGATCCACCTTTACACTAACTCAACAGAGCAATGACAATTCTGGTATGCTTTCTTGCCATAATTAGCCAACATAGTGATATTTTAGTGCTGCAAGTTAAATAAGTTAAATGCTGTGCCAAGTTATGGCCTTCATAGACAAAGCTTTTTACTGTCTGTCTTGATTTTTCACCTTCACACATTGTCCACCATAACATTTTCCATTTCTTTGCTAAGGACAGTCATGCCTGAATTATATAAAGGTATTTCCTTGAAAATGGCTGGTGGCTCAGGGCACTAGTCTATACTGCTATCATAGTATATAATACTGCATTATTACAGTATAGCAGTGCAGTATATAATGGTGCTTTTTGACAAGGTACTGTGCCCCCAGTCTCTTTTGGTATTATCGGTGTACCTGTTTTTTCCATTGTTGTACTTATGTTCACTGAGAGGATGCCTGGGAATCTATGGAAGAGGAAACCTGAACTTTTTCTGTATGGGGGTTTGACCATCAATCTTGTGCTCAGTGACTGCTATAGCATTAAGTTCAGGACTGGGCTGAAATTAACCAAAGAGAAAAGAATTTTTTTAGTGGTAACATTCATCTGCTGTAGCAGTGGGGAGTTTTTCTCTCATCCCTTCCACTAAGTGGAAAAATATTCCCCTAATAATAATCTGACGGGAATTCAATCCTTCCTCTTGCGGAAAAGAAGCTAAAACATCCTGATAAAGCACCAGAATCTCAGTCACCGGTGATTTGTTGAAGAGGCAGAAACCTAAAAATCAAGACTTCTGAGCAACTTTCCAGGACTTAAAAGAACCTAGTTAGGCAAGCCAGCAGGAAGCCAGGCAAGTTTCCAATGAAAATCAGCTTGACAAGACAGGTTCTTACATAGACTGCCTGTATTCTCCAGAACTCCTTTTTTTTTTACTTCTGCATCTATAAAAAAGAATCTACATTCTCTGAGCAAAACATCAGAGAATGTTTACAAAATACTTCATCCCTGTAAATAATATGATAACCTATGTGGGACTTGTTTGTCATTTAGAACTGCTTGGAGTCTATGTCTGTAAGATGCTACAGAACCTGGTATTAAGTTATGTAGCTATTGTACTATAAACATTAGAAACTATATTAAGTATACATGCATAATGTTTACAGTTTCTTTTCCCTTTATTTCTGATTTTATTTTTCTTTGAAAGGATAATCTCATTATTCTGTGCAAATACTATAAGTCTGCTATTGAAAATAGGTTAAACATTTCACCACATGTATATTTCATTGGGACCAGGAAAATCACACCAAGAAAGGCCAATGTTTTAGGCAATTTCATCAAATTATAAATGGTTTAGTTATAGAATTATGTTTCGTACAAAGAAATATATCTCACTGTAAATTGATTCTCCAGGCTTAAAAATATGACAAAAAACCCTCATAATTTAAGAATTTTGTCTCACCTTAGGCTAGTAACAATTCTGAATTATATGCATCATAAAGTTTAAATGGGTAATTTGGCTATGTGTGCAGTTTGTTTTACTCATATGAATGGCTGTTTAACTGCTGATGTTGTTTACTGAATTCTTCAATAAATGAGGTGCTTTATCTCTGTGGAATTTTTTTATGCAGCATGAAGAAACCATTATGGGACAACAAGCATTTTACTTCCAACGTAAGCTATCTCATATGTTTCAAAAACAGGCTGCTTCTTCTGCCCCCTGAAATTTACCTTCTTTCATAAATTATTCTGTTTCCATAAGCTTATTCATAACAGAAAAGTTAATTTCTGTTTAAAAAAAAAAGGTTTTTTTAAAATAAAGAGTGTGGTTTGATGAAGACTAAATTGTTAAGATTACTGGCAGAGGGACATGAACACTTCGACTTCTTGCCTAACCACTGAAGGCACACAGGCCCATGAGTGCCAAAGGGTTCAGAGCATTTGATAGCTGCTGGGTTCATGCAGCTTTCAGCCCAGTGAACAGCTATCACTCTCATAAAATTTTTTTGTTAATTTCACTCTCAATTCTGTCCTAATGTTTCCTTTCCATAATGCCTCTTTCACCAAATACAGTAAGGAAACTTTGCATAGGATCAGCAAAGCAGAAAGGTTTCTATTGCTTCCATGTTGTCTGCAGGGAGGTTTCAATGTACATGCTGGTTCAAACAGCACTTTGTAGCTCCAGAGAGATTTCATCAGCATCAGGATTTTCTGTTAAGTTTGGTGCCCTGTAGTGGTCATTGCTAGAATGAGGTGAAAACTTCTTTCTCTTTATACACAAGGGACTTATTCTTACCATAAAATAATTAAAACTAATGTTAATTTTTTTATATATTATTATTAGACCCAGAATATGGTCCTGGGATATTTCATATTTTTTCTAAAATCGGCGTTGTACTTCAATCCTTCCTGCAGAGCCAAGAGGTTAGTCCCAATTAGACCTAGGCCTTTCAAGTCCTTCTGATTTATATCAAGACAGCTTCAAAGTCCTTAGGGCCTATCATCCAGCCAGCCTAGGCTTTGAAAGTGTGGGGTCTCTCTTCCTGCTACTGTGTGCCTGAAAAAAGTTATGCATGGAATTCACTGAAAATTTATGAGACTTGAAACATGAATTGAAATGCTTATAATCAAGCAAACAGGCATTTTCTGATGAATCTTTTGCCTGGAAAATATCCAGCCAGCACTAGACAAAGTACACTTCAGCAGTGGAAAGTATGAAGTCTGTACTGACAGTGTGGGGAAAAGCACTTAGAGAAAATTTAGAGTTCAGTTAATAATTTGTTTATTTTTGCTTGGTGTTAAGCTGGTAACAACATATGCAGTCTGAAGAAAAAGAGCAAAGGCTGCTGTCTGAAAGTGTGAGAAAGGCACAGAAAGGCAGGAAAAAACCATCAGTTAACCCTATTAGTGTGCACAAAATGCAAGTCTGATATTGCTTTTAAACAAGATTATGCATTAGCTACTCATATTTGGAGCAAAAAGTTTACACCTGAGAGGATCTTTACAGGGATGTGGCCAAAAGCCATATTCAGTTGACCTTGAGTCCATTGCTGTGGAAATCCATCTGTTGCTGGATTAACATATTCATAGAGTATCAGTAGTTGAAGTAAGTAGATACTACTAATCTCTCTTAAACAAGAGCTTTGTACATCAGCTGAAGATCTTTATTTAGATATTGCAACATCATTTTTCTCTACGTACTACTACTTCCTGTTTCCATATTCTATTTAGAAGAAAAAATCAGGTAAGTTCTAATTTAGTGTCTTTTTCTGAGGTAAATTTAGTAAAAAAGTCTATATACAGATGTAATAAACATCTAATAAATACATGCAATCTAAGGAACTTTCTTTCTGAGACAATGGATGACATTTCTTCCCAAATATTGTACATATTTTTCAATTATTTAATCAGAGTTCATCCCATTGTGCCTTGTGGCTTTGAAAATGTAGATACTTATTTGTAATTCTTCTCTTTGTATTTTACACAGTAAGCGTAGAAAACAGAAATGATGGCATGGAAATAATGAAAGACTAAACGCTACAGTGACATTCTGCCACCTTCTGAGCACTGCACACTTAGGAGCTTACTGAAGACCTGTGTCAGAGGAGAAATGTTAAGTTTAACATATTTCATTATAAACTGCTCTTAAAAACAAAGCAAGCTTCCTAAGCTACTAGTGAATTTTTAAACAGTGAGTTGGAAGGCATTAAGGAAAGTATGAAGCATTTGACACAAAACTTTTAAGGTAGTGGTAATATTAGTGTAACTCAAAGTGACTCCCAGAAGAGATAAATTAGGAAAGTTAGTTCTTTTCCATATTACTCTTCATTTAACTTGTACTTATTTGACCATCTTTCTGGGAATTAAATATTTTCCATGTAAATATCAAGAAAGCCATAGGTAGAAAGGGTGAATGTGCTAGGGTTTTTTTTGTTGTTTTTTTGTTTGTTTGTTTGTTTTTTAGGCTGTGAGAAAATTTAATAGCTGGATCCTTTATAACTCATTTTTGAAGTGATTTTTGATGCAGAAGGATGCTACCATTAGCATCATGGCAGGCTTAGCCTGCAGCCATGATGGTCACCTCCACTAGCTGGTGGCTGTGCAAGCCACCTGGTGGCTTGAAGTCTCCAGTGAATTAGAAGGGTGTATTAGACAGTGCTTTGAGGTTGTTGGAAGCATGGTGTCAGAGACTGGGCTGTGCACTTCAGTAGCCAGGAACAAGCTAACTAACCAGACTAGCCTGGGATGATTGGAGGCAGCCACCCAGACAGAGTTTGCTATGAGGGAAGTTGCTGTCCAGGTGGAGGACTGCAAAGACTGCATCCTTCTCCCGGGTGCAGGAGGGTGGAAGCACCTGTGCAAGGTGTGCTCTGGTGAGTCACTCAGGCAGCAGATGGAGGAGCTGCAGGATGAAGTTAGCAGGTTACTCTGTATTAGGAAGGGTGAACAAGAAATAGATAATAATTTGAGACTTTACAAGAATAAATATTAGGTCCTCTTGGCACTGACATCCAAGGACTACCAGACAAAGAGCTTCAAAATGAACAGAGAGCACCTTGGAGAAGGAGGTGCCATGGTGTTTGGTGGCACCAGTGGGAACAGAATATCACCTCACTCCCCTTCCTTGTATGTACAAACCAGCAACATACATGAAGCCTTGGCAGTGGACAAAGTTAATGAGCAGGATTCACAGGGAGAAACCTCACTAGTTGCACACACTAAAAGCTACCAAAGGAAGAGGCAAGTGCTAGTAATGTGTGACTGCTGAGAGGCACCCATCTGCCCGCCTGTTATTCAGTCAGTGGAAGTTTGCTGCTTGCTAGGAGCCAAGATCTGATCTGGGTTGTCACAGAGAGACTGCCACAACTGGTAAAAAGCACAACTACTATCCCCTACTGGTTTTCTACGTGGGCACCAGTGACACGAAGAAGCATAATCAGGGCAATATCAAGCAGGACTTCAGAGCCCTGGGGGCACAGGTGAAGGGGGTAGGGGCCCAAGTGATCTTCTCCTCTGTCTTGCCAGTCAGAGGTAAGGGTGCAGGCAGAAGTCAATGCATCATACAGACCAATACCTGTCTTTGTGGCTGGTGTCATTGCCAGGGCTTATCTTTCTCTGATCATTGGATGTTCTTTGATGAACACAGCCTATTCAAGAGAGATGGGATCCTACCTTGAAGAGGCAGGAGAAATTTTGCTAGCAGATTGGCTACTTAGTGAATCATGCTTTAAACTAGTGACCTTTGGGGGTGGGATCCAAAGCTGTGATACTTGCATATTCGTAAGAAACGCAGCAGATAAGCACCTGCAAGAGTAGTAAGGATTGCTTCCCAACCCTCTCCAAAGGCAAGAATTCAAAGACTATCCTCCTCAAATGCATGTAAAGCAATGCACATAGTCTAGTCAATGAATAGGAGGAACTGGAGCTCTGTGCCCAGTCTGAGAGTTATGATGTCATAGGAATGACAGAAACCTGGGGAGAAAACCCACATAACTAGAAGACCATAATGGATGGCAACAAGCTGTTCTGGAAAGATAGGAAGGGAAGAAGAGGAGGTGAAGTTTATATAAAAGAGAAATTTGAGTGTATGGAAGCGAGTGATGAAGACCATGGAAGTCCTATTGAATGCCTTCGGATCAAGATTAGAGGGATCGTCACCAGGGAGTGATCTTAGGTATCTGTTACCGGCTTCCCAGTCAGGATGACAACAATACCTTACTTCACCTGCTCAGGGAAGTCTTAGGCCAACGGGACCTGGTCCTCATGTATGACTTCAATTACCTGGACATTTTGTTGGGAAAGCAGTGCGCAAATTGTCCATCGGGTTCCTGGAATGCATTAAGGACTGCTTCCTGCTACTGATGCTGGACATGCTGACTAGGAGCAGCACACTTCTAGATTTACTGCTCACAAACCAAGAATTACTTGACAACATAACTACCAATGACAACTTTGGATACAGTGGTCATAAATTCTGGAGTTTAAGATCCTACTGAGCACACTGAAGACCAGCAACAGGACAAAGGCCCTGGATTTTTAGAAGAGCAAACTTCAGTGAATTCAGCACCAGTATGTGAGGGATTCCATGGGAAGCATCCATGGAGGGCAACGGAGCTTGTGAGTGCTGGAGTTTATTTAAGAACAGCCTCCTGGAAACACAAAAACAGTCCAATCCCCTACAAAGGGAAAGGAAAAAGGAAGAACAAGACATCACCAAGGCTGCAACCAAGACATGACCAATGAGCTTTTGGGTGTGCTTAACTGCAAAAAAGAAGCATACTATCTATGAAAAGGTGGCCAAATAGCCATTGAGGACTCCAAGAACCTTGCTAGGGCATGCAGAAATGCAGACAAGAAGGCTAAGACTCAGCTAAAACTGAAATTGGCCAGCAATGTCGATAACAAGAAGAAAGTGTTCTTCAGATATGTAAGCAGTAAGCATAAGCAGAGAGAAGACAGAGGCTCACTGTGAAACAGGACAGTGAAACTAGTTACAAATAATGCTGACAAGGCAGAAGTTCTCAATACTTTCTTTCCCTCTGTCTCTACTGGTGTAGGAGTTAGGTCTTTTCACCCTGGAAAAGAGAAGGCTCAGGGGGGTCCTCAGCACAGTTTTCCAGCACTTCAGGTCGGCTACAAAGAGAGCAGAGGCTCTCTGTTCACAAGGAGCCACGTGGAGAAGACAAGGGGCAATGGGTACAAGTTGCACCAGAAGACGTGCACCTACATCTTGATGTAGGAAAGAAATTATTTACAGTGAGAACAATCATTCGCTGGAACAACCTCACCAAGGACATTCTTCCTGGTGAAGAGCTGAATGCCTTGAAACAGATTTTCTTTGGCTCTGTTGTTTTAAATGGAACCACAGCTATTCATTTAATTAAAGGGTAAGGCCAGAAAGTTCTTATTCACTCATTCAAGTAGGAAAATCTACATTTCTAATGGGAAAACACTGAACATCATGAAGGTGCATGTGATGCTGAAGACCTTACTGAAATTTTGCCTGAATCTAAAAGGAACACAAAATTAGGCTTTAAATTTCATGGAAAAAGTGTTTTCTGCCATAGCTGTGAAAGAAAGCATAACTATGTCCTTCTTCAAAGTAACTTAGCATTTTTATAGCTAATAATTATAAAGGTGCAGCTAAAAATAACCAGTCTTCTGTTGTATACGGGAAGTGATATGGTTTATTTTCTGCAGATATGCTGATCCACATTTGAAGTTGGGTCTGTCCACAATAAAAATATTGTGGATAATCCTGTAAAATGTTCACAATACTGACCCCAAACAAGTATCACAACATTGCCAAATGTATTCATACTACTAAAATGGTGACATTTTGCAGGTGTAGCTTAGGTACGTAGTTTTCTGAGGGAGACAATGCTCACTGCACATGGGATTTTTTCTGTCTCAACAGTACTAATTTACTTTTCCCAGTTGATCTAATGTTTCTGGAGAGGCCAGGACGTGCCTTTTCATGATATAGCAGCAGTGAAAAGTAGAACTGGGCAGGCTGAAACTCTACCAACTCTCTCTGTTAAATGAGAGTCCCCACACAGCTCCTTCCAGCAGCAACTCTTCCAGATCACCAGTTCCTTCTTCAGGTCCTTGAGAAATCCTCCTTCACAGCTTTTCTACTGGAAGTCCCATACTCTCCTGTAACCCACAATGTGGTTGCTCTGCTCTCTCCTCTGCTTTGATCTCAGGAGATGGAAGGATGATCTCAGCCTGCCTTGAACTCCTTTCCTTTCCCTTTCTCTTTAAGGCATAGTGTGGCCCAGCTGTGTAAAGTATATTGAGGCACCAGACTAGCATAATGGATACTGTGATAGCAGTAAAAACACAATCATGTGACTAAATCTTCAAATATACCATAGGGGTAAAAAACAGTGCTCATTGCTTGAACCTAGCCCCAGACTCTTGCTATTGCCTCCTCTAGTCTGAGCAGCAGAAACCTTTTACAATGTCTGGCCTTCCACAGTCCCTTTGCACACAAATCTAGTGCTTTTACCCTTTTTTGGAATGAGTGTGAAAGGAATCACAGCATCTAAAAAGAGCTTATTTCCTTTTTGAGTAAACCAGATGTGGTCAGTGGGTAGTAAAGAAAATGACAGGAGGTAGTGCAGAAATACTATGTATATGATTCTTCTTTCCATCTTTTCCAGCTGAAATATCTTTATATTTTGTGTTAACTTTCATATATATGAACTATTGTATTTTCTCTGCAAATCTGTATTTGTGTTGGTCCTAGTATCAGAAAATCTTTTACTGTTATAGAATGACAAGCAGTCAGATATCATTATATTATGGAACCCAGCAGTGAGATGATGACTTGGACAAAAGGCTCTGCTGAAGTGGGAATTGTGAATTTACAAAGATGTAGATACTGGTCAGAAACTAATTAGAGCTGTGACTGAGTCATAACAACAAGAACTGGTAGGGATCATCTGCACGTAAGAGATACAAAAGCCGGAAAATGCATTTGCTTGGTGAACAAAAAAAACCCGCACTGTAAATATGTTACATGTATAGATACATAGATTTTTTCTTTGTTTTATATATAAAATATATTATTATGTTCTCTGTATATTTATGTATATATGAAATAAAGGAAACGTTTTCCACAGTCCAAGCAAGTGCTTTACTTTTATCTCCTGGAAAGCACATTGGTATCCTGTTGCATATATGTGCTTGCATAGTTTCAATTGTCATTCGTGGAAAAGATGAAGCCACATTACCTATCAGTCTTGAGATATAACAAAAAAATCAGGCAAGACACGAGTTAAGGGAGACTGCTGAGTAATTTTATCCTTTTCTCAAGCATTGGTCTTTAAACACAGGTTGAGGAAACAGTGTGCATACTACACCTTTTCTTCTAAGCATTCAAGAGCTCTCTTTAGCAAGGCCTGTTGTGACAGGACAAGGGGTAACGGTTTTAAACTAAAGGAGGGTAGATTTAGACTGGATATAAGGAAAAAATGTTTACAATGAGGGTGGTGAAACACTAGAACAGTTTGTTGAGAGAGGTGGTAGATGCCCTATCCTGGGAAACATTCAAGGTCAGGTTGGAGGAGTCTCTGAGCAACCTGATCTAGTTGGGGATGTCCCTGCTCACTGCAGGAAGGTTGGACTAGATGACCTCTAAAGGTCCCTTCCAATCCAAACCATTCTATGATTCTATGATTCAGGACGTGGCCAGCCAAGCATATAAGTCATACTGAAAATTCTGCTACTAATATAGCAATGTATAAATAGCAGTAATTCTTACAAGAAAAATGAATCAGACCCTTTTGGAAGGCTAATTGGCATACATACAAAATGCAAAGAAATACTTTTATATCTCAGTTATGAAGGATCTTGAACCATGTTTTTTTTGTCTTAACACATTCCTTTCATAAAAATTTCTCACTTCATTCTGTCCTTGTTCAGTGAAATTGAATTTCTCTTTCAGTATTTAGTATCATACTATTTCAACCAGTACACAGTGCTGATCATGAAGAAAGTGGCTTGCATGCCATAGCTCTTTTATTTTCAAAGAACAAGGCCATCTAGAGTATCCCTTAAACTACAAAATAAAGTGTATGTGGATTTCCTCACAGAGATTAGTGAGAAAAGTTGCAAGATAAATTATTTTTTGTTGTGATCCAAAGGTATTAGCTATGCCTAGCCCACTCATCCAAGAGCTGGAGTAGTGCTCATAATCTCTGTACCTACAGAGATACCTGCAGTTTGTCTTCAGGGGAATCAGGTCCATGTGCTTCTGAAACATAAAGTGTTCATACAGCAATCTCCATGTACAGTAACAAACAGATGTCCAAGAGGTCTCTGAGCTCCTCTGCCTTCCAGCAGTTAGACTTTTGGACATGTAGATGCTCATGGAAATTTTACCCTTGGTACTTTTTTCTCTCCCAGCAAATAATGTCAATAAAGGCAAAAAGGAATTATGAATTTCCTTGAAGTTCTTTTGAAATTATTTATTTATTTTAAGACATTATTAATGTTCATGTTGTACTATGCCACAGACTCATAAGGCAAAGTCAAAGGACAGTTATGCTGAGCTTGGAAAGTTTCCAGGTTTTATTTTTTCTTTTTTTAAGAGATTCATTATTCATAGTTTAGAATTTCAATATTCCTTAGACATAGAGGCAGATGGAGTTAGAGATTTCAAAACCTCTATTTTGCCATAGGCGTGTTTTCATAGATTCTACAGCTCAGTTATTTTCAGTAGCTGCAGAGTAGCTAAAAACCTAATGATGATGATAATCATTATCATAATAATGTGTCTTTTTTTAAGGAAATAGGAAGCAATACTGAGGCCTGAGTTAATGCCTGCTGGATGTGAATTCTATGTGTTTGGGTAGACTCAATCATTATATTTGAAATGTAACAGAGAATGGTAAAATTAATAACTTTCCCACTCATAGAACAAAACCTGAAAATAAATGCTATATATAACATTGCTGTTGAACATGAAACTGTTCATGTCTTTTAATAATGGCAGCAGTTTTATACGAATAATAGTTACATAGCCAGTGTATTATCTGGCTAGTTTAAATTCTGGATGGGCATGGCGCGGCAGAAGGGTTTTGCACGGCAGTTTGCGCAGGCAGGACAAGCAGCTCGAGAGGTAGGATCAGGAAGTTCAGCTGGTGAGAGGGAGCGTAGCCATGGCATCCACCCGGCAGAAGGCTCTATCCTCTGTGCTAGCCAGACGGGATGTGCCAACACAGACTGAGCTCCCAAGATAACATGCAGCTGTCCAGGTCTCTGGCTGCAGGGAGTGCCACCAGCTTACACTAGAAACAGATGGCAGTAGAGGGAACAAGTGTGCAGGGTGTGATCAGGTGGACTATCTACTGGACCTGGTGGCAGACCTGAGAGGAAGCAGATAGGCTAAGGAACATCCGGGAGTCTGAGCAAGAGATAGGCTGGTGGAACTGTGCTCTGACCTCCCAGAAACCTGAACAGGGTCAACTACCAGGAAGATCCATGATCAAAGAGATCCAGTATCATCCCCCCACCAGGATGTAGACAGGGTCTTAAAAGGAAGCAATGAGTGGAAACAAATCCACAAACAAGGCAGCAAGAGACCTCTTCCTTTGCCCACCACATCCCCCCAGGTGCGTCTGCACAATAGGTATGAGGCTCTATATGTGGAGGACTAGTCAGCGGATGATGTGGGTGTCGATCAATCTATACCAGAGGAGTCACCAAGATCAGAAAAACCTCCCGCCCATACTATTGCCACCTCCACAAGGAAAAAGGATGGGACATAGTTGTGGGAAACTCCCTTCTGAGGGGAACAGTGCATCCAATATACTGGGCTGACCCTCCTCATAGGGAAGTCTGCTGCCTCCCAGGAGCCCAGGCTAACCTGGGAATCTAGGAATCTTCCTAACCTGGTACAGCCCTTGGACTACCACCCATTACTGCTCTTCCATGTGGGTGATGATGAAGTTGCAGTATGTAGCCCAAGGGTGATTAAAAGACTCTTCAGGGCCTTGGGACGGTTAGTGAAAGAATCTGGGGCACAGGTTATCTTTTCCTCCCTCCTTCTGGTTGTGGGCAGTGACGTTGAAAGGATCAGGCGGACCCGATCTATCAACACGTGGCTCCATGGCTGGTGTCACTGACACAACTTCATTTTTTTTGACAATGGGATGGTCTACACAGCACCGGGATTGCTGGCATCTAATGGCATCCACCTTTCTCAAAGGGGAAAGAGGGTCTTTGCTCAGGAGCTTGTGGGATTCATTGACAGGGCTTTAAACTAGAGGCGAAGGGGGAGGCGGAACATATCAGGCTTGCCTGCGACAAGCTGAGGGGCAATACACAAATGTTTAGAGGGAGAGGCTGCTAGTATGAGCCCTCAACCTGTTGCCCAGAGGTGTGCTGGGGACACTGCAACACAGTCGAAGTTTTGTGGAGATGAGCTGGGGACTCCTGAGGTAGTAGGAGCCAAGAAGGAAACTCCCGTGAAACACCTCAAGGGAATCAAGTGATATTCCGCTAAGAAGGAGACACGGCCCACAGCCTGGATGAAATGCCTCTACACTAATGCACGCAGCATGGGAAACAAACAGGAGGAGTTGGGAACTACCATGCTGCTAGAAAGCTATGACCTGATTGGTATTACTGAAACTTGGTGGGACAAATCCCATGACTGGAATGTGTCTATCGATGGCTACAGGCTGTTCAGAAGGGACAGCCAAGGAAAGAGGGGTGGAGGCATTGCTCTCTACATCAAGAAATCGATAACAGTGTGAAGAGCTGTCCCTGAAGAATAACCATTAGCAGGTCGAAAGCTTATGGGTAAGAACCAGAGACAGAGGCAACCAAGGGAACCTTGTGGTTGGTCTCTACTACAGGCCGCCTGATCAAGGGGAGCATATTGACGAAGCCTTCTTCCTCAAACTCCAGTATGCTTTGCGCTCGCAGGCTGTTTCCTATTGGGGGACTTCAACCACCCTGATATCTGCTGGAAAAGTAGCACGGCGAGCTGTAGACAATGCAGGAGATTCCTAGGATGCATTCAGGATAACTTCTTGAGCCAGGTAATAGACAGTCCTACCCAAGGGGGTGCAATACTAGACCTGATGGTCACCAATGCAAGTGAGCTCATCAGTGACATCAAGATTGGAGGCAGCCACGGCTGCAGTGATCAAGCACTGGTAGAGTTCACACTCCTGAGTGATACAGGAAGAGCAAAAACTATAGTCAGGACCTTAAATTTTAGGAAAGCAGAATTCCAGCTCTTCAAGGAGTTAGTCAGCAGGACCTCCTGGGAAACAGTCCTCAGGGGCAAGGGAGCAGAAGAGAGCTGGCAGATCTTGAAGGATGCGTTGCATACAGTGGAAGAGCTCTCAGTTCCCAGGTGTAAGAAATCAGGCAAGGAAGGGAAGAGACCAGCATGGCTGAGTTGAGACATGCTGGTCAAACTAAAGAACAAGAGGGAACTGCACAGGCCATGGAAGCAGGGACAGGTATCCTGGGAAGAGTATAGGGACATTGCCCAGTAGTGTAGGGATGGGGTCAGGAGAGCCAAGGTGCGTCTGGAGCTGAATTTGGCAAGGGATGCAAAGAACAACAAGAAAAGCTTCTGCAGGTACGTCAGCCAGAAAAGGAAAGTCAAAGGAAACGTACCCCCCCGATGAACAAGAATGACAACCTGGTGTCAACAGATGAGGAGAAGGCTGAGGTACTCAACAACATTTTTGCCTCAGTCTTCACTGGTAACCTCTCTCCTCACCCCTCCCAAGTTGATGGACCACAGGATGGAGACCAGGGGGAGAAAGTACCTCCCATTGTAAGGGAAGATCAGGTTCGTGACCACCTAAAGAACCTGGATATACACAAGTCTGTGGGACCTGATGAGATGCATCCCAGAGTCCTAAGGGAATTCGCTGATGTAGTTGCTGAGCCATTCTCCATGATATTTGAAAAGTCATGGCAGTCAGGTGAAGTCCCTGGGAACTGGAAGAAGGGAAACATTGTGCTCATCTTTAAAAAGGGTAGAAAGAAGGACCCTGGGAACTATCACCCTGTCAGCCTCACTTCTGTGCCTGGGAAGATCATGGAACAGATCCTCCTAGAAGCTATGCTAAGGCACATGGAGGACAGGGATGTGATTTGAGGCAGCCAGCATGGCTTCACCAATGGCCTGCCTGACCAACCTAGTGGCATTCTGTGATGGAGTGACTACATCAGTGGAGAAGGGAAGAGCCACAGATGTCATCTGTCTGGACTTCTGTAAGGCCTTTGACACGGTCCTCCACAGCATCCCTCTCTCTAAACTGGGGAGTTATGGATTTGATGGGTGGACTGTTCTATGGATAAGGAATTGGTTGGATGATAGCATCCAGAGAGTAGTGGTAACTGGCTAGATGTCCAGATGGAGACTGGTGATGAGTGGTGTCCCTCAAGGGTCTGTACTGGGACCACTACTCTTTACTATATTCATCAGTGTCATAGACAGTGGGATCGAGTGCACCCCCAGCAAGTTTGCAGATGACACCAAACTGAGTGGTGAAGTTGACATGTCAGAAGGATGGGTTGTCATCCAAAGAGACCTAGACAAGCTGGAGGGGTGGGCCTGTTGATGTTCTACAAGGCCGAGTGCAAGGTCCTGCACCTGGGTCAGGGCAACCCCCCATATCAATACAGGCTGGGGGATGAAGAGATTGAGAGCAGCCCTGCGGAGAAGGACTTGGGGGTACTGGTAGACGACAAGCTGGACATGAGCCAGCAATGTGCGCTTGCAGCCCACAAGGCCAGTGGTATCCTGGGCTGCATCAAAAGAAGTGTGGCCAGCAGGTCAAGGGAGGTGATTCTGCCCCTCTACTCTGCTCTGGTGAGGCCCCACCTGGAGTGCTGCATCCAGCTCTGGAGCCCTCAACACAGGAAGGACATGGAACTGTTGGATCAGGTCCAGAGGAGGGCCACAAAAATGATCTGAGGGCTGGAGCACCTCTCCTATGAGGACAGGCTGAGAGAGTTGGGGTTGTTCAGCCTGGAGAAGAGGAGGCTGCAGGGAGACCTTATTGCAGCCTTTCAGTACTTAAAGGGGGATGGAGGCAGTCTCTTTAGCAAGGTTTGTTGTGACAGGACAAGGGGTAATGGTTTTAAACTAAAGGAGGGTAGATTTAGACTGGATATAAGGAAAAAATGTTTACAATGAGGGTGGTGAAACACTAGAACAGTTTGTTGAGAGAGGTGGTAGATGCCCTATCCTGGGAAACATTCAAGGTCAGGTTGGAGGGGTCTCTGAGCAACCTGATCTAGTTGGGGATGTCCCTGCTCACTGCAGGGAGGTTGGACTAGATGGCCTGTAACGGTCCTTTCCAACCTAAAGCATTCTATGGTTCTATGGTTCTATGAAGGCTGCTGTGAGGTGCCTTTCTCAATCAAATCATCTCATATGACTTGGGTAAAGGTAGGTAGTGGCCAAAGTAGCCTCTTACGTTGGCTTCCTGAAATCTCAGGTATTAAAATAATGGTATTATAAGAAAATAATTGTCCCATGCCTTTGAAGAGTAAACCTTATACTTGCATACCATATTCAACACTGCTAACCTAAAATTTGGGAAAAAACCTACCATTAATAAGATTAAAGACCAGTCTTAAAGACCTAAACCTAGTTAAAATTTTGTATTAAATACTGATTTTTTCTTTAATCAAAATAAGTTATGTGCTTTCCTGTCTGACTTTAGAGGCACGGTGTTTTCATATTTTAAATATTTGCTGCATTATGGGCTAGAAAGGTATTCTCAATTTTACTAAAATAAAACAACAGGATTTCAAATAATACAGATAATAGGACATACATTAAAAAGATCTTACAGTGGTATTTCATTATTTTTTGGCTCAAGACTAATCCTTAATATACCTGCTATGAGTGGAGCGTCTTTGCTCTCTGCTTGAAAATGTAGTGTGTTTCTCCAAGGTCCCTGGGCTGGGTTTGGCTTTGTCTACTTTCTTTTCTTATCTCCCTCCCTGTATAACTTATTTCCTCCTAGTGTTACATCTGTACTGCTCTCAAGAGCCTGTGCCACTTGATTAATTTTGAGTCAATATATTTTCTTCCATTTCCTCAGCACGCCCCTTATATCATTCCTACTCTACTCATTTCTGATTTCATCAGGCTGACCCTTTGATTTTGCCACTCACTCCTCAGTGCACTTGATTTGTTTTTCCTCCTTTCAAACACTTACCTGCCTCCATTGAACATTCTCAATTTTTAATCTCTTAATTTCCTGTGATGAAGACCAGAAAACTCAATTCTTGCTTTCATGTTCTTTAGAAACTGGGGAAATTAATAACTACCTTTACTACAGATTATCAGTATGCTTCTACATATATTTTTATAAAAGAAACAGAAGTTAGTTGAAGACAGTCTCGATTTGCTTTTTGATGTAATCATGAGAATTGGAAACCATTTTGAGTAACAGCAAAATTTTCCTGGAGGAAATACTAGGAGAGACCATATGAAATAAAATGAAATAAAATCTGGCTAGAAACATCATGGTTTGCTTTTGGTGAAGTATGTATGACAACATAGGGACAGTCACTAAGGGAGGAGAGGAACACTTCTCCCTTCGCAAGAATTTTTCTCTCCTCTTGATAATCCTCCTTGCTAAGGTGGGAGTGATGTGAATTTTATTATTTTTTTAATGCATGGTGCAACTATGGGAAGAAGGAGAAGAAAATACAACATAAATGTAACATAAAGTACAAGGGATAGGTGCCAGACAGTAAAGTTCAGATACTTCAGAGCATGGGGGTTTTTTTGTCACCCATTTACTAGAATCAGTATGTTCAATAAGAGCATGGTGTTTATATCTCTTTCTGCAACCATGCAGTGAATCTGATTTTTCATTTTCAATTGCTGGCTTTTTTAAATATGGTACTGTTTAGGTCAAAATGACCAGAGAATAAAAATGGGATGAGTCATTGCCTTCAAAAGACCCATGTTTCAATAAATCATTAGATCTTGATGCTGCCCCACTCGTGTTTATAGATATATAGAGTCATTTGAAATTTTACATTTCTTCTGTGCAAAATATGAAAAGAAGTGCATGAACTTGAATGTAAATTAATCAGGAGGGGATAAAAGATAGGAATAAACTGAACTATCAGTGGCATGCTACATGCTTCTTACTCCAGCCAGCTTTCCAGCAATGTAAGAGAGAAACAAAAACATCTGCTGTAGATGCTTTTTGAGAAAGAGCTCTGGACATCTTCATGGATTGTGAATGATGATCTGCAAGACATGACCTTTGTAGAGTTTGGGGAATGTTTAGAATTTTAAAAGTGTATACAACTACTCTCTTAGAACTTTCCATACAGAGTTCTTTACCTCACAGATTAAAACAAAAGGTGAATTTAAAGATTTTAGAAATATAGTTTTAGAGTGGCAACACACTCATATCGGGGGCAATTTTTAAAGAAATTAGTCTATTCTGAAAAATGCACAAACAAGTTTAAGTAGTTAGATTCCAATAGGTCTCATGTGATTAACTGTAAACCACTAACAACAGCTCAGTCTCTAATTTGTGTAATTGCTTAGCAGAGTAATATGAATAATTGATTATCTGGATCTGTATTTAAACAAACAAACAAAAAAGCTTTTTGATTGAAATAAAATAGAAATTGTTGTGAAGCCAAAAAATATTTGATTGAATCTTAAATTAATTTTCAGTAATTTTTTCTTATTTAAAAAGTGAGGAAAATTTAAAGACATTCAATTATGAAACACAAAACCAATAAAAAATTATCTTCTAGTAACACTAAAATAAAATGCTTTGACTTTTTTCAAAAATTGTTTTCTCTTTTGTTACCCACTGAAAATATTTAATGATATTGACCAGAATTTATATATGTACAGTTAAACTGTAACTGCATTTTTAGTGGATAAAGTACATAACAGTGGTAGGCACTCTTTTTCATTAATTTACTTCTTAGAAAACTGGAGATTTTAAGAGAGGCAGATGAACATTTTTTAAAATGAAACCTATTTATTCTGTATCCTTCTTCTGTGTTAGCTTTTTTCCACTCCTTCAGTTTTACTGGTAGTTCAGAATACGTATTTAATACTTCGTCATGCGTGGCAAAAAATTCTGATTACAGGTTTGTTTCTTCTTATTATTAACACAAATGTCTTCAGAAAATGTTAGAAAAATTTTGGAGATTTAACATAAGAAAGTCTGGAACTGGAAAGCATATTATTAAAAAATCCAAGTGGTAATT
>WEKW01001164.1:163763-194287 GCA_013389905.1 Sula dactylatra
AAAAAATCCAAGTGGTAATTTTAGAACTTAGTCAATAATGCAGTTTTGCTAATAAAATAAGCATATTTTAAGCAAAATAAATCAACAATACTGTGTTATGCACAGTGTTACTCCTCAGAATGCAGAGAGATCTATGCAAACCATAGAGTTAGAATAACTGAAAAGTAACATAAATCTTGGGTACTACGATATTTTATCTAAATAGAGTTGATTCTAATAATTCCTGTCTCAAAATATTAAATTTCTGATATTGACTCACTATCAAGAAATATATTCAGGTCTATAAAAGATGTCAGGATTAATTAATGTGTCTAGTCTTAAAGATGTTGCACTTATTGTTTAACACAAGAAGATAAGGACATCATGCCACAAGAACTTCTTTTATGTTATTTAACTATGTACATTCTTCATTTTAGTCCTTCAACAGACTCAGCTCTGTGAAGGAATTCAATAAATATGAGAGCCTTTCACAACTGCCATTTTATCTCATTCCAGCTGGCAAAAATATTGTAGTTAGATCAAAGTCTAGTCCATCTGTTCTGGAAATAAAATTAAAATAAATTTGAAACTGTTCATATTGTA
This sequence comes from Sula dactylatra, assembly GCA_013389905.1. Classification (NCBI taxonomy): domain Eukaryota; kingdom Metazoa; phylum Chordata; class Aves; order Suliformes; family Sulidae; genus Sula; species Sula dactylatra. The sequence goes on from WEKW01001164.1 coordinate 164,346, forward strand.
TAGTTGGTCATAGTTCAAGGCAAGTGATAACGCTATAAAGGTTTTGAATGGACTTGCAGGAAGAGCAGTTCCTTCATGGTGATGAGCCTAGATAGAAAGGCATGGAGACAGAGTGCAGAATTTAGGAAAGTTGTAGTAATGCAAGCATAAATATCATGGTGTCAGTCATAGATATTTTGGTGGCATTGCATCTGACATTCCCTGTTCATACACCATCTTTTTACAGTGTTGTTTTCCCAGAATTGGGATTGTTTGCCCCGTGTGCAATACGCCAAAATGCACACACAGCAGAGGTATTTTATTGATTTCATTTTAGCGCAAAGATGGGTGCTAGGTGGTAACTCCACAAGGCTAGCACACCACACAAAGAAACTACAAGGTGTTTAACTTGTTACATGATTAGTAAAAACCCATCTAAAGTCATACTCACTGGTTAGTAATTATCATCTCATCTGCTATTGCTTAGCTATATTTTAATTAGCCTCACTAGATATGTAAATTAGCACGCATGGTCCTTACAGGAGTGGGTGGGCAAGTCTTCTCAGTCCTGAATCAAGTCCGTGGTTGTGATCTCCCCCTGCCCACTTTACCTTTCCCTTAGTTACTGTAGTTTTGACTGACTTCACACTTTATCACCCAGCTTTCAACATCTTCTGAGGTGGGATGTTCCCTCTTATCAGTCTCCCAGTTCTTCTTCAGGGATATAGTTGTAAAACAAATGCTTCCTTATCTCTCAGCTCCCTCCTCTGACTGCCACTTTCTGTTTTGCAAAGCTCACATGGTTTATTATTATTACTTAGTGGAAAATTCCATTTTCTGTGGGATATCAGTGTCACAAACACTCAAGAACTTTTCTGTTGTCAGTGCATTCAGTCTGCATTTCTCTATGCATCTTCTGAAGCAAATAGAATGTTTTAAACAGCAAATTAGTTCAAACATTCAAAGTTGTATGTCTTATTACTTTACATGAAGAATGAGCTTTCCTGAGACTGTGGCTTTCTTTATTGTATAGCTGTTTAGTAGGAAATACCTCCTGTGCCCTGGATGCTGGACATTTGCTTGGGTAGAATTATTGAGTAACATTATTACATGTAGTGGTACTCTATAGCCTAGAGTTAACCAAGTATGGTTATTCCATATTTCAGAGGGAAAATAACGTAATCAATTTTTAATGTCATTTTTTTGCTACTCACATTTGGTGAATGTTTGAAATGTGAAGGGAGTATGTATGACTGACAGTCTTGAACTTAGGGATATTGGACTGGTGTGGGAGACTGAATTAAGGCAATCTCTTCCTGTCCTACCTTTCTATGGAATTCGCATAGCTGCGTAGCCCTGGGAATGTTGCTGCCAATACAGGTAAGAAAGAAAAAAATTTTTTTTCTTAGAATAGCTAAATCATGAGTCTTAGGATTTCTTCTCCTCCTGCATTCCTCTCTCTGTTAAAACATAGAAGTAGGGAAAAAGAAAAAAAAATAGTGATTCTTCAGAAACATAATGTACCTCAGGAACTTTTTCTTTGCTTTCTGGTTGATGTGTCTTTACGTTGCAATCTGTTAATACTTTCATGTTTGTATCTACATCAAGGCTAGATGTTTATTTTTTTTCATCAAAAAAGTAAATAGTGATGTTATTTCCCTCTGTTATGCATAGATGGAAAATTGTTCATAGAACTAAATATAACCTGCATGGAAACCTGAATGCAAACATATCTGGACTGGGAGATATTAATTTTATATGGAAACAACTAAACTTAAGTGATGTAGAAAGAATACAAGGCAATGTCTTATTCAGGCCAGAGAAATGATATTACAGTGGCTAAAAATCACAGACAGCCTCTCCAATAATGTATTAAGGAATTTTTATGGTATCCCTTCAGGCAAATTAAAAACACATTTGTGCCTAAATATGAAAGAAAAATGTAATGAACAATGCATTGGGCAAAGTCCTACTGCAATACATGGTTCTATATGGAGTCTGCAAAGATGTGCCACAAGCAGATTCGTTATATACACTTGCACCAGCACCAATCCTGAAAGCAGTTGCATGGGGCACCTCAGCCCAGCCCTGGGTCCATCCCCTAGCCCAGCTTTGCTGCCCAAAGGTGGCCCCTGAGCTTGGTCCCCTGAGCACTGCCATTCCAGGATGGCTACAAGACAATGCTGATGCTGTTCCTTATCACCAAAGGGAACTTCACTCCCTTACAAGGAGTCTGTTCTGTCTCTGGCATTCCTGCTTCCAGCCAGTTTAACCCATTCTTGAAGGTGGGCCTCCTTGCCCTCTATGTCAGATCATTCCTTGGTGACAAATTACCACTGCTGAGCAGTTACAGTTAGAATTCCTGCTTCAAATGAAATAAAAGTAGTAAATAATTCAGACTACTATTGTCTCCAGTTTTCATCACTGGAGAATATCTGGAACCTCTCCAGAAATGTCAAATAGTAGAAATGTTGGAAAATTTAGAGCAATGGAAAAGAAACTTTTAAAAGAGATGTTTTCTCTCAAGATGACCAGTGTAAGAATGTTTAAAATAGAAGCCTTACTGTGGTTTTGAGTGCCACATGTCAATCCTTTGGAGTACTTCTATCGTTAGGTAAGTATTCAAAATGAAGTAATTTTAACTCAGAATTGCAGTATAATTATAGTTCCTAGCTACTGCAGAGTCAAATTGCTGGTTCTTAATATCCTGCTGTATTTACTGAATTAAGATATATAGATGTATGATGTAGGAGCAATTGCATATGCATCTCAGAAGTTCATTTTTGTTTTATCCAGTGGCTTCTTTAACTGCATGAGATCTATAACAAATGTTGACTAATTGATCACAACATTTTCTTCCTCCAGTTATGATTAACTATTGAAATAAGAAAAGATCAAGAAAAACAATTAAAAAAACTCATCTGTACCTTCTGTAAGATAATTACGGAATGTGTAATATACGATATTATTAACATTTCTATCTCCTATCTTTCCTCATCATAGATAGACTGGTAGTTAGCACAAAAAATTCTAGTAAGATGTTAATATTTAAGCCTCCATAGGTTGTGACTGTTCACTCAACTCGTGCTCGGATTTTGACTAACACGCAGGTCATGCTAAGGCCTGATGGATGAGGTGAGCAGCACCAGGTCAAAGCAAGGGCAACACATAGGCAGGGCACAGTGGCCAGAAAGAGCTAAAGGTCATTATGCAGCCATTATCCCCTGCAGCTTGCTGTCTCCTACAGCCATATTCCTTGCATATTGGTAGTCTGGCAGTTTCTTCAGAATCTGCTAACTCATGGAAAATGGCATAGACCAAAATTCCAAGCTGGATGGTGTAAATACTTCAGCTTACCCCAAAATATTTTGGAAGAAAATTCAAAAACAGCTGGGCTGCTGAAGCTTTCATGCTTCCCAGTGTGATACAGGGAATGCCCGCACCATGTTGGAGGAGGTAGGATGAACACACTCATCATTGGCTAGGTAACTATTTTGCTCATAAGGGCACGAGTTACAAGTTACCAGTTATGAGTTGGGAGTTACGAGTTAAGAATTAGAGAACTTGTGAGGGAGAAACCCCATTGCTTAAGTGATGAATTAGTGAATTGATGTTATACAAGTCTGTACAAAGGGAATTGAGCCCTCATTTGTCATGTTTGTTTTCTTTCCTAATGTGCTTATAAAATAAAGTTTAATTTAGAGTAGCCAGGTATGTTTAATGAACACTGCCATGTATATTTGAGAGATCCAAATGGACTGTGACAATAGGTGATGTACAAATTTACAAAAGACTAGATGTAGCCCTCCCTCCCCAAAATTCATAGCCATTTTCTTCAGTCCTTTAGGGATCTTGTTTTTGAAGATATTACTTTCATATGCAATGGGAATGCTCTGAAGGATTGTGCTGAAGCAATCTGTCTGAAGCCTCCCTTCCTGTAGTGTTTGCTTACTCCACATATATTAATGGGCATACCTTTACTGCCTTTTTTATGGAATATGGTGATAGCATCCCCAGTTGACAAGTGGGTCACAGGAGGTCATGCTGGTAGTCCTTGGTAAATCTCTGGAAGTCATGTGGAGTTCAGACTAAATCTTATAGAATACACTTCAGTGCCTGGCCTTTTCTTATGTTAAATTGCCAAGAAGTATTAAGCTTGGAGGCTTGGTTGTAGATTTTTATTGATGAATCAGTATTGTAAAAGTTTGAAGCATCAGTTTTACATTTTAGAGACTATGCAGAGATGACTATTTGGACTAAGGCTTTGTTTAATTTCACATAGAAATGTGATAATACTATATTAGCAAATTCTGTAGTCCTTAGTTCTGTTTATTTATCTGTTTACATAATAACACTACGGCTAAGCAGTCGTGTCCTGAGTAACAAAAAATATTGAAAATTGTTCATAAAAGGAAATTTAAAAAATGTTTTAGGAACATTTTGAAGTCAATATATGTTTATCTGAATCAGATTGTGGGACCACCTAAAGACCACCTTGTCACGTCCTGCCAGAGGAGGGAGAGGTGACTCAGATGCGCCAATCCTCTTGGTGTGAATTAAGGTGAAATGACACTCAAGGTCCATACACAGACATTACTTTTAATGTGTATAATCATAATTGTATTGTCAGGAGCCCACAGAAGTTGAAGTTACTTCTCGGCTTAAGTCTTGTGGTACCTAATTAGTTCAAGCTTTGTGTAAGAAAGGGTGAAAGAATGAAAAAAAGAGGGAAGATTGGGGTGGGGTGGGGGGTGGGAGAGAGAGAGATCATCGGTCCAGTTTCCAGCATTGGTCCAGCCAACAGGGGGTGTCTGGTCAGTACAAGCACTCATCTAAAAAGTTTCCCTGATGATACTTGCCTTCCCCTTCTATGTCCGCTGGTCACTGCAGACTGCCCCTCTGGGTTTTTGCATCTTGTGAGGGCTTGAGACATTCCTCAGTTCTTCTTCAAGGATATAGTCATAAAACAAATGTTTCCTGGTCTCTCAGCTCCCTCCTCTGACCACCAGATCAAAGAGTTCGGCCTTGGTGTTAGATTGCTTGTTCTTCCACTTGGTCTCCTACACACCCAAAGTGTGGTCTGATGACACAAAACCAAAGTTTGTAAATCAATACAGCTTTCACATCTAGGCATTTTCAGATATTCTGCCTTAAAAATTTGGATTAAATTCTGATGAAATGCAGTCAAGTATTTCCTCACCTTAACGAGTCCTATCTTTGATGATGCATAGGTTGCATTTAAAAAAATTTCAGAAATTTGATTGCTCAACTCAGCAGCAGTTTGGTATGTGTTAGATTGTTTTGTTTATTTGCACATGATACAGACAGAATGTGCTCTGGGGTTTTTAAAATTAATTAACTCTTAATGTACACCCGATTGTTATTGGCAGAGTATGAATTTATAATGATTAATTTCTCTAAACTTTGTGAGGTTTCATTCCATATAAAGCACTTGAGAGAGAATAATTTATAAAAATTTGCAAAGCCTTTTGAGCAATAAATTTGTAATTCAAGTCTGTAGCATGATATAATTTTAATTAAGGGATTATGGAAGAATTAGCATTGTTACACTGAACTTGAATCCAGTAATAACCCTTCAAAAGGTAATTATTGTACATTTCTGCTAAAACATATTTTTAAATAGTTAAACCCATTAATGATATTTTATTATGTAAATGAAGATAGTTAAATGAATGTTAAATGTCAAAATTTTAAGAATGCTCTACTGTTTTGAAGATAATAATGCTATTGATCATGGAGAAATAGTCATCATGGGGACAGAGCATGTTCTGTTCTTTTTTATATAGTTATCAGAATAACAGTATGCACTTTTTATTGTGTGACTACGTTGTTCTTATTTTTAATTCCTGTGACTACGTTGTTCTTATTTTTAATTCCTTCTCCTGTCGTCTTTTCAAACAATCAAAAATTAGAGGTTCCTGGCAGGTTACCTTCTCTATTACTTTATGGCTTTCTTTGCCTAAGGGAAGGTTCAGAGGTATGTATGTTTTAAAGCAGCACAAAGGAACAAAATTGCACAAACACACTTTTTTAAAAGTACTTTTAATCTCCAGATCACAACTGATACAGCAGAATGTTTCATATTTTCTTCCCAAAGGAATGGAGACTTGATACTGCTGTCCTTTTCCTAGATATGGGAATTTTCTGTTATGAAAATTAGTGTTGAATTTGGATTAAGAGGTAAAAATGACTTGCAACATTTTTGAGTAAAGGATGTCATTGTAGCTATACTGATTTCTGCTTCATTCTGCGATTCAGCAGGAATTCCCCAATCCCTCAGCCTGAGACAATGTCAAGGCTGAGTAGCTCAGCTAAATTACTAGCAGAAGTTATAGTAATCCACTAAGGTCTTGCTGCAAAATGGCACTGCAAAAGAAAACCACTACCTTGTATCTCAGCCTCAGTGACTGAATTAATTTCTTAATTACCTATTAGTACTAGACGAGAAGGAAAATAGAAAGAAATGGAGAATGAAAGAAGAAGAACTAATACTGAGAGTACTGAGAGAGCTGGTGGAGGCTCTAGCAAAGCCACTCTCCATCATTTGTCAGTAGCCCTGGTTAACAGGGGAGGTCCCAGACAACTAGAGGCTTGCTAACATGACACCCATCTACAGAAAGGGCTGGGAGGAGAATCCAGGGAACTACAGGCCAGTCAGTCTGACCTTGGTACTGGGGAAGGTATGGAGTGGTTCATCTTGAGTGCACTTACCAGGCATGTGCACGACAACCAGGGGATCAGGCCCAGCCAGCATGAAAGGCAGGTCCTGCATGACCAACCTGATCTTCGTCTATGACCAGGTGACCCGCCTAGTGGATGAGGGAAAGGCTGTGTCTACCTTGTCTACCCTGTGTCTACCATGCCTTTAGCAAGGCCTTCGACACTGTCTCCCACAGCATTCTCCTAGAGAAGCTGATGGGTCATGGCTTAGACAGGTGTACTCTTCACTGCGTAAAAAACTGGCTGGATGACCAAGCCCAGAGGGTTGTGGTGAATGGAGCTAAATCCAGTTGGCAGCCAATCACAAGTGGTGTTCCCCAGGGCTCAGTGTTGGGGCTTGTCTTGTTTAATATCTTTATCACTGATCTGGATGAGGGGATCGAGTGCACCCTCATTAAGTTTGCAGATGACACCAAATTGGGTGGGAGTGTTGATCTGCTTGAAAGTGGGAAGGCTTTGCAGAGGGACCTGGACAAGCTTGATCAATGGGCTGAGGTCAACTGTATGAGGTTCAACAAGGACAAGTGCCGGGTCCTGCACTTTGATCACAACAACCCCATGCAATGCTATAGGCTTGAGGAAGAGTGGATAGAAAGCTGCCCGGCAGAAAAGGACCTGCGAGTTTTGGTTGACAGTCAGCTGAATATGAGCCAGCAGTGTGCCCAGGTAGCCAAGAAGGCCAACAGCATCCTGGCTTGTATCAGGAATAGTGTGGCCAGCAGGAGTAGGGAAGTGATCGTGCCCCTGTACTCAGCACTGGTGAAGCCACACCTTGAATACTGTGTTCAGTTTTGGGCCCCTCAGTTCAAGAAGGATGTTGAGTTGCTGGAGCGTGTCCAGAGAAGGGCAACAAAGCTGGTGAAGGGTCTGGAGAGCAAGTCTTATGAGCAGTGGCTTAGGGAACTGGGATTGTTCAGCCTGGAGAAGAGGAGGCTGAGGGGAGACCTTATCGTTCTCTACAACTACCTGAAAGGAGGTTGTAGTGAGGTGGGTGTTGGTCTCTTCTCCCAAGTTACTAGTGATAGGACAAGAGGAAATGACCTCAAGTTGCTTCAGGGGAGATTTAGATTGGACATTAGGAAAAATTTCTTTACTGGAAGAGTGGTCAAGCATTGGAAGAGGCTGCCCAGAGAGGTGGTGGAGCCCCCATCCTTGGTGGTGTTCAAAAAACATGTAGATGTGGCACTTCAGGGCATGATTTAGGAGGCATGGTACTGTTGTGTTGATGATTGGACTTGCTTATCTTATAAGTCTTTCCCAACATTAATAGTTATATGATTCTATTCTATGATTCTATGAAATAGAATATCAGTAACAAAGAATTGCTATCCTATATGATATCTACCTGCATAGCCTGTGGCAGCACATGGTTACTACATATGTAAGTTAAGGTGACACTTTGGGGCTTTCAGACTACTTAGTGTCTTTTGTTGTCAAAACTGAGTTAGCTCCCTTATTTTGTACAATAAATGGAACGCATTTCTGTGGCAGAGAACATGATGACAAGTAGAGAAGAGGGAGAGTTCCAAATGGAAGCACATTTCTGGAGGTTCACATCAACTGAAGAGCAAAATTTGAAAGCATGTTGTTCATATTTCTTAAAATTATATTGCTGTGTGTTCTATTTAGAATTATTTTTCACAGTGAAAATTTTTCTTCTCCTATATGGTTTAGAATATTTATTTTTCCTCAAGAATATGCCAGAGTTCCTTTTTTTCTATCCCAAAAGAAGCAACGAATCCCACAGTAAAAATTATTCAGCTCAGTGTTTCTATTTAGATACCTGAAGATTGCACTAGAATCTTTTCATATATGCAAATAGCATTTGTTATCAACATAAAATTAATTTTCTAAAATTGTTTCTCTGATGCCTTCTTTTCATCCTATTGGTATGTCATTTAAAACAGTAATAATTATTGGCTTGACTTCATGATTTCACGTGCACGGTACAACTGATACATTTGGAAAAGCAAAATAATAGAAATTAATTATTACTAGAAACTATACACAGAAATATTTCCTCATTTTTACTTACTTTTCACTGGAGAAATGGTACAAGGTCACAGATTTATTCTATCTTTCCTATTGCTTTGTTCACTTTTAGATTAAAGTTTATTCTTGCCTTTGACTACAGAAGATATTCCCTGGCAGTAGGATGGCCAACTTATGTGCCAAAGAGCCAAGAAAAAGCTGATTTATGGGTCAGCCAGCATAAAGAGTGGTGGGGATAAGCCTTCATTAGACTCTGGCATAATCTGAGTTTCCCCTACTTGGACTTTTCTCATCAATTTGTTAAAAACAGGTATCAATCAGAAATGTAACCCTGTTTAGTTTTTTAGCAATGGAACAGTCTCATGGGACAAAGTGTGAGCAGAATGTAAATAAGCTATTTGTTCTAAAGTAAGTAGACCTTCCTGATGACTTTCTGAAGATGTGGTGGTTTAAGCCCAGCCAGCAACTAAGCACCACACAGCTGCTCGTTCACTTCCCCCGCAGTGGAATGTGGGACAGAATTGGAAGAGGAAAAGTGAGAAAACTCATGGGTTGAGGTAAAGACAGTTTAATAGGTAAAGCAAAAGCTGCACACAAGCAAACAAAACAAGGAATTCATTACTTCCCATTGGCACACAGGAGTTCAGCCACCTCCAGGAAAGCAGGGCTCCATCACGTGTAAAGGTTACTTGGGAAGACGAATGCCATCACTCTGGATGTCCCCCTCTTTATTCTTCCTCCCCCAGCTTTATATGCTGAGAATGGCATCGTATGGTGTGGGATATCCCTTTGGTCAGTTGGGGTCAGCTGTCCCAGTGGTGTCCCCTCCCGGCTTCTTGTGCACCCAGCAGAGCACGGGAAGCTGAAAAAGCCCTTGACTAGTGTAAGTACTACTTAGCAACAACTAAAATATCAGTGCGTTATCAATATTATACTAAATCCAAAACACAGCACTCTACCAGCTACTAGGAAGAAAATTAACTCTATCCCAGCTGAAACCAGGACAGTGGAACTAAATGAACTTCATACTAGAATATGTAAGGAAATAGCAGCAGCTGAAATGTTTAAATTATTTCTAAGAACTCATAAAGGATGTGTGAGAGACATGCGGTAGTACTTCAACAGACCTCTTAAGGACAAACATTTGCTTAAAAATATGAAAGAAACAATTCAGCAATTTATAAACTACTGACGATGATTTCCAGGCGGGGGATGAACTGTTAAAGTATGAGCTTTAAAGTACCAGATGAACAAGAGCGTGGTTTTAAATAGTACATATACATTTGCAAAGATTAAATGACTCTCAACAAAGTAAAATCCCTTCTCTGATCAAAAATTATAAAGAGGGAACAAAATGTGATGTATTCTTCACATGCTACAGCTACTCCTATGAAATATGAGTGTATACCTGATTGAAAAATACACTCAGAGAATAGGTAAATAATTAGCTGTCAAGTGTTTCAAGTGGAATCTTCCAGGATTCTTTCATGAAACTGTGAGTTGTATGTATCTTAATGGGAGAGTTAGGTGTAGGATATAAGAGTGTCAGTTAATTTTTGGGTAGCAGTTTTTATCAAAGATGCAGACAAACTTGGGAGATTTCAACAGGAATTATAAAAGGCTTGGGAACATGACCTATGTCATACCTGCGTGAAAAAGTAGCCTTTTATCTTTCACAAAAAGCCTGTGAAAAGCAATCTTTTCATACAGAAAAGGAAACCGTAAAGAGATCAGTGCTGAGTTGTCTGTTTTCACGAGGTATAGTATATGAAGTATTAATTACTAAATTACTAAGTATTAAGTACTAAATACAAGGGAACAAAACATAAAGATTTCATTAACTGGAGAGTATTAGAAACCCTATAACTGGGGAGATCACTTCCCTCTCCAATATATAACTACTACAAGATGGACAGTACATTTTCACTTTAGTTTGATGAGGAGGCTAGATTGGATGGTTTTGTAAAGTTCTTTTGACATCCTGTGTTTCTATATTTTCTATCTTGCTAAAAAATTATGTTTCAGGTTTTGAAGAGAGTTTTGATGTCACTATGATATAGCATTGTTTTCATTGTAGTCTTACATGGCCTGATGAATTCTGAATGCATGCAATCAGTCTTGTTTTCTGGGCATGATCATATTCAAACCTATTAAATATTCTTGCAAAGGGGCTTCCAGTGCATGGAATCCTGAAGAACTGGTGATTAACAATTGAGGCCTGCTACAAAACAATAGAAGCATAACAATAGTGCACTTCAAAACAAAAAAATCTTTACCTTATCATTTTGGATTCATATATTTAGAATGTGATTTTGGACTCAAAAAGGGTTTGTCAGAGTGTTATGCTTCATCTTCTGTGCTATTCTTTATAAGGAAATGAACTGTTACATAAGCAGAGGGTACAACTGACAGTTACATCAGCCCTCTCTGGGTAAAGATGAAAAGAGTCCAAGTGTCTCCAGATGGAACATTTAGGCCAGTGCCTGATCTCACCGATAGTGCATTGGCTCCCACAGCTCTGGACAAGAGATACTGTGAGTGACAAGCCCTCCAATGAGAGCATTTTTCTTTGTGGAAGATCCAAGTGTCACAACCTAAAGGATTACCCAGCCTGCAGATGTGTAGAGATTGTTTCCATGAGTTCACAGGGTTCCATAATACTCATGGACACTGAGGCTTTATCCTCTAAATTACACTACTTCACTGCAGATTGCCACAAATACCACAAAATCACCACTAGCAAGAATACCTACAATTGAAAAATATATTTATATATCAATCTATTATAAATGAATCAGCAATCAATAATATAGTATTAATCAACATTAAAGTATCAGTTGTCAGAGTATAGCAATAACCAATAGCAGCAACAACCAGATAAATATATACTATTACAGGTTATTACAAACTTAGCATGAGTGAAGCAACTTATCAACAGCAGATATGCTTATGATAGATTACTTATAGGGATATATGGTACTGGTATCAAGTGAATGAGGCAGATTTCAGAGGGGGCCAATCCATCTCAAAGAGGAGGACAAACTGAACTGACCCCAAAAGTAGGCTTAAAGGGTGACCATTAAAGTAACAGGCAGAGTCTCGCTTCAGAGATTATCCATGTCACAGAGACTGGAGTCAACCAGGCATCCCTGGTGAGAGTCCAAGATCTCATAGAAAGTTTGTGTGGACGGTTAACCTGTTTAGGAAAGGAAAAGTGCATGCAGCATAGGAAGTTCTCAGAGAGGCTTCATTTTGGATAGAAATTAAGTACTTTTTATGTCATAGAGAATTAAAAGGGCATAGGACACCACCACTTTGAGCAACAAATAGATGCAGTTAATTTCTATTTTTCACCTGTTACAGCCAACAGTTGATGATGCTTTCTGTTCTTTAACAGCAATTTTATTTTTCTGGACTGTTTTTCACCTTCTCAGATGATAGATTGTCCTTACAGTCTCTTGATTTTGCACTTATCTGTGGTATCTCAGGATGCCTCCAGTTTCTAGGTACCCCAGCTGCAATATTCAAGGGTGTTTCTGGTTCACAAGCTGAGTTCCCAGGCTTGCAGTCCCCAGGCTGGCAGGCCTTTCTCTGTCAGTATTTTTCAGCAGACGTTTTCTTCTGTTCAGTAATTTTCCTCTTCTAACCAGGCTGACTTTCTGTCTGCTCACATCACCCAGGATGACAGAGAGAGTAAAAGTTTCCTGCAAGATCGACTAACAGTGTCAACCTTCCCTGTCAGTCAAGCTTTGTTCCAGGAAATGAAAAGAGAAGTGGATGCTATGCCCTGTCTCTCTATATCTTCTCTGACAGGAATAGCCATGTATGAAGTGGCTATTTTGTTGCAGTCTAGCATATGCCTCATCAAAGTGACATATTTCTGTTATTATTCTTGTTAACTAGTATTTTTCTTCTCTAGTTATTAACAGAAATGGTCCAAATAAAAGTTTGCATCCAACATAGCTACAAAATCATGTGAACAAATGATGCGCACTAGCTAGCTGGTGCTGTACAAATACCAAGTTTTGATAAGGTAGAAAGAAATAATTAGTATCAGTATTACTTCAGATTCATTTATTGCCAAAATTTATTGAAAACATGACAATTTTAAAGTAAAATAATGTCAGATCTGTACCCTAAGGGCAATTATGATCAATCATTGATATGTATACATAAAAGAAATCTTCCCTTATTTAACTCAGGTCTATTAAGAGTGTGAAATTAGAGCAGATGTCAACAGTTTAATAAAACTAAAAAAATATGAAAAAAGTGTAAATGTTACTATGCAAAATCAGAGAGAAATTTTTTATTTTAATCATGGTTATTTTATTACTTTCTAGATTCAGATCTAGATGTTTCTAGCCTTTAAAAATAATCAGTATAGTGTTCTACTATTACCAGATGGTCTGGAATAAGATTTAATGGGTGTGGTCAGCTAGCCTTGAGAAAAGTGCTGGCACATAAAAACTCACAATTAAGTGTTCTTAATACAGTATTCTGTACATATATTATTATAATTGTAAATATGGCAATATATATTATGTCATATAATATATTGTACATAATTGTAAATATATCTTATACATGTATTACATAAATAAATATACTATGTAATACATAGTATATAGTATATAGAGAATTATATTATCTATAATTTATAAATATATTCTGTATATAACTGGTATAGTTGCAGATCTTTTTTATAGCACAGTATTGTATAAATGACAGAGGGCAAGCTCTTGTTCTAAACAGCACAGTTATTACAAATGCCTGGCATATCTTTGGGTGTTTGGGCTTCTGGATCTCGGTGAGTGTAACTATAACAATCTGAGCACAGGCTGTGCATGCTGGTTGTCTTTGTCCCCTGTGGAACCTCTAGAATCCTCTACATTTCATGTTGTGCTACTTGTTTTAAACACTAAGAAGGAGTCATCCTCTGGAAGCACCTACCTCCAAGAATGTAGGAGGCACAGGACTCTCCTCCATGAGATGCTAATATATAATGCTACTCTTTGGATCCTGGAAATTTGTTCCAAGACAATCTCAAGCTTAGATGTTGTGAGCATTCATAAGATACTGTCTATGTCCAGACTGGCAGTTACAGTCTTTCAATGTCTTGGTGTCAACCGAGGTATACTTACCTGAACACAACAAAAAGATTTATAATGGTAATTTATGTTGCAATTAACTCAGGTGTACGTACTCTACTATGGTTGATTAGAAGCTTGCCTCTAGCCATAGAGGACATCGAAATGTTTCTATTTTTTTTTTTGTTTTTCTAAGAAAATATTACCTTTCATATTACTTTCACTCACATAGAAAAAGTGACGTTTGTGAAATGGAAAGAAAAGGACTCATGAGGAGGTAAATACTTCAAGCTTATATAAACTGGACTCATAAATTTATCTTAATTTGTGCTACCAACATTTAATTATGATAAAATATAATTGTCTGTAATCTGCTGTTTCACTCATCTTTCTGGTGAGCCAAATCCTATAAGGTGCTGAATACAGAAGATTTAGTTAGAGACATAGGTGTTCAGCATAATTTTAGCACTTGCCTTATTAGTTTTGAAAGGATTTTCAGTTTTTGAAATGGACTTTGATCTCCCATAATACTTAAGATCACAGAATATCTCAAGCTGGAAGGGACCCATAAAGATCAAGTCCAACTCCCTGCTCCTCGCAGGGCTACCTAAAACTAAACCATATGACTGAGAGCATCATCCAGATGCTCCTTGAACTCTGACAGGCCTGGTTTCATGACCACTTCCCTGGGGAGCCTGTTCCAGTGACTGACCACCCTCTCAGAGAAGAATCTCGTCCTAATGTCCGTTCTGTACTTTCTCTGATGCAGCTTAATTCCATTTCCATATGCCCTATAGTCATCAGAGAGAGGAGATCAGCACCACCCCCTCCACTGCCCCACCCCTGAGGAATTTGTAGACTGCAACGAGGTCACGCCTCAGCTTTCTCTTCTCTAAGCTGAAAAAGCCAAGTGAACTCGGTGGCTCCTCATAAGTCTTGCCCTCGAGGCCTTCCACCATCTTGGTCGCTCTCCTCTGGACACACTGTAATAGTTTGATGGCCTTCTTGTTTTGAGGTGCCCAAAACTGCACACAAGTACTCGAGGTGGGGTCATGTAGGAGTCCAACTGAAAGGACAAGCAGTCTAATACCAAGGACAATTTATCAGTCAGAAGAAAGAAGCTGAAGTGTTTGTTTCATGACTACATCCTTGAAGAAGAACAGAGAGACTGATAAGGGGAACCTCCTGCCTCAGCAGGGTGACGAAGTGCCAAAACTGCAGTAACCAGGTGAAAGATAAAGGTGGCAGGGGGAGATCGTGACCACCAACCCAATTCAGGGCTGAAAAGACTTGCCCTCCCACTCCTGTAAGGAGCATGCATGCTAATTTACATAGCAAGCGAGGATAGTTAACCAATTGGCTGGAGACAATACTTGATAAGGAATGTCTCAAACACTCACAAGATGCAAAAAAAAATCCAGGGGGAAATCTATAGTGACTGATGGATATAAAAGTGGAAGGCAAGTGCCATTTGGGGCTTTTTATTCTTCTTCTTCTGCTTCCTTTTTTTTTTGGACGAGCGCTCCTACTGACCAGACGCCCACCCTCCATTGGCTGGACCAATGCTGGAACCTGGACCGGTGATCGTTCTCTCTCTCTTTCCTTTCTTTTCTCTTCTTCTTTTATGAATATTCTTAATAAGAATCCACACCGCTAAAGCTTTTCCATGTTTTCAAGTTCAAATTGCCTTTCCAAGTTTAAGTTACTTTCTGTGTTAGAATAAAAATAAAATGTTTGATTGATTGTTTGGTGTCATTTCACCTTGAATTCAGTCCGAGGGGATCATTAGAACCTTGGTCGCTCTCCTCCCTCTGAGGTTCGGATGCAACAGGTCACACCAGTGCAGTATAGAGTGGGACAATCACCTACCTCGACTGGGTAACTATGCTGTGCTTGATGCACCTCAGGATGCAGTTGGCCCTTTTGGCTGCCAGGGCACACTGTTGACTCATATTCAACTTGCCATCAACTGAAACCCCCAGATCTCTTTCTGTGGGGCTGCTCTCCAGCCTCTCAATTTTTATGTATAACCAGATCTTCCAACACAGGGCTCCAGGGGTCCCAGGGCCCATCATCAGTGTTGAAGACAGAGGTGAAGAAGACATTAAACATCTCTGCTTTGCTTACGTCCTGATTTGTGAGGTGACCAACATCGTCGAGCAACAGCCCAATGTTATCTTTGATTCTCCCTTTACTGTTAATATATTTTAAAAAGCCCTTTTTGTTGTCCTTCACAGTGCTGGCCAGCTTGAACTCTAATCAAGCTTTGGCTGTACAAATTTTCTCCCTAAGTTGGCAAACAGCATTTCTGTAGTCCTGTGTTGCCTGTCCTTGCTTTCAAAGTCCATACACTTTCCTTTTCTGCCTAAGTCCTAGAAGAAGAACGCAGCTCAGCCAAACTGGCCTTCTGCCCTGCTTGGTTGACTTCCCAGTCTTTGGAATTGCCTGCTCCTGCACTCTTAAGAGATGGCTCTTAAAAAGTGACCAGCTTTCACGGACCCCAATACCTTCAAAGGCAGATTCCCAAGGGACCTTACTAACTAACTCCTTCAGCAGCCTGAAGTCTACTGTCCCTATATCCAGGGTTGAAGTTTTGCTGGCAGTTTTTCTCCTATTGCTCCTAATTTGAAACTCAGCTACTTTGTGGTTACTGTGACCAAGACAGCCACCAATCAGTGCTTCACCCACGAGCCCCTCTCTGTTTACAAAGAACAAACCTAGGAGGGCACCCTTCCTAGTCAGCCCCCTTAGTACCTGCACCAAGAAGTTATCTTCAATGTGCTTCAGAAATTTCCTGGACCTGTTTGTGTCTGCTGTGTGATATGCCCAGTTGACATCTGGGAAGTTAAAATCACTCATAAGGACAAGGGCACTTGATCTAGAGATATCCCTTAATTCCTTGCAGAATAATTCATCAGTGTCATTTGTCCTGGCTTTGTGGTTGATAGTAGGGTTCCACAACAACATCCACTTTTTTTGCTTTCCCCTCAATCCTTACCCACAGGCTCTCAACCATGTCATCGCCAACTGCAAGCACCATGCAGTCCAACCCCTCCCTTACATACAGCACCAACCCCCTACCTCTCCTGCCCTGCCTAACCCTCCTGAAGAGCCTAAAGCTGTCCATCATGGCACACCAGTCACAGGGCTTATCCCACCAGGTTTCACTTATGCTGATGATATCATAGCTGTAGGACTGGGCCAAAGGTTCTAGCTCCCCTTGTTTATTCCTCATGCCATGCAAATTAGTTTAGAGACATTTCAAATATTCTCCAGTGTACTCAGCAGATTGTGGAGCAGACTGAAGGACCTTGCTAGCACACAGTTCCTCAAACATTGGCATGCTGCCCCCAGGCTTATCTCTAGCCAGCCTGGTTTTATCCCTTTCCCCTTTCAAATATAGTTTAAAGCTCTTTCAATGAGCTCTGCTAACTCCTGTGCAAAGATCCTTTTCCCCCTTTGAGAAAGGTGTATCCCGTCTGTTGCCAGCAGGCCTGGTTTGTGTAGACTGACCCATGATTAAAATCCCCCAAATTCTGCCAGTGACACCAGTTTCGGAGCCAGGCATTGATCTGCTGGCTCTTCCAGTTTCTTCCCTCGAAATTCCCTGCAATTGGAAGGATAGAGGAGAACACTACTTGTGCTCCTGATCCCTTAACCAGTTGTTCCAAGGCCCCAAAGTCTCTCTTGACCACCCTTGGACTTCTTATTGCAACTTCATTGCTGCCTACATGAAGAATCAATAACGGATAATAATCCAAGGGCCGTACCAGGGTAGGAAGTCTTCCTGTCACATCTCTAAGCCGGGCCCCAGGGAAGCACCAGACTTCCCTAAGAAATGGGTCAGACCTGCATATTGGGCCTTCTGTTGCCCTCAGAAAAGAGCCTCCTATGGCAATGACCTGTCTTTTTTCCTTTATGGAATCAGTTTTGATGCAGGGTATAGACTGACTTAACCTTGGCAACACTTCCAACCTAGATGAACTATTGTCCTCATTATTGTTTGGGTCCACTTGCAGAGCCTCATACTTATTACACAACGGTACTTGGGAAGTTGGGGTAGTCACAGAGGAGCATGCACCTGCTATGCAGGGCAGGAACCTGTCGCCATTGCCCCCTATTCCTTAAGTCACCACATTCAGCCAGGTGTAAAGAGGATAGGGAATCCTCCATATCATGTGTCCTGTCTCCCTGTTGGGCCTGTCTCAGGGAAAACAGGGTGCAATTCCAGTAGTCTATCTCTCTCTCAGACTCATGAGGACATTCAATGTACTGTCACTATCGCAAGGAAATGTTTTTCATGGCAGAAGTACCTGTGCAAAAGAAAATGAACAAATAATGATCACCAACATTCCAATGTACTGGCATCTAAAATACACAGGACAAGGTGCTGACTGCCCCATAAAAAAGGTCAATGAAAACAAAAGATATTGAACACAATCTATGTGTTTTCCCAATGGCCACTTTCCAACAGATATCTCCAAGACTATTTGGAGTTTGGATCTGAACTTTCCAATTGATTCCCATCCTCAGTGAGTACCAAACTACATATTACTCACCTCCTTTGGGGTATTAGGTTGCATGAAGTATGAAAAAATCTTTTGGGCTTTTGAAACAATCTTAGCAGAGGTCTTGCTTTTCTTGAAGTCCTCACAGGTCAGCCAGAACTCAATATTCTCACTGAACTCTGACTTCAAAAATGTTTTGAGATCTGCCATGACATTTGGAGAAAAATAAATAAAATGGTGTATAGAGGAAAAATGGAAGACCTATGCACAATATTTATTATAAGTATCATATACTGTAATTTATTTTTCTAATAACATTTTGCCTGTCAGACAGCAATTAATTCTAAGAGACCTTTGTAGGGGAAATAAAGAGGAAATTATACAGTAACGATTGGTACTTGAAGGGAATTCTCTGAGAATGTTTATAACTGGTGAACAATCCTAGTACCTGCTGGCATGGTTTAGTCTTTCTAACACTGATTGTCTAATTTAAATGTGGATCTTAGAGATTTTGATCTGTAAGAGGATTTTGAGTCATTGAGCAATCAATGATCTGAGGCTGACATCTAGTCAGACAGAGGCATAGGAAGAAAAGTAATTTTTTTGGTAGGGGAGGATAGTGCTTCTCCCAGAAATACGGTTAGATTGGTTGAAGTGTACTTAAAACTGCTTTCAAGTAATGAGTATGGTGAGGGTGCTGGGAAGGACTTTTTGTTACTCTTTTGTTCAGCACTCTGTGCACTTCTAAGACAAACAAATGAAATAAAGTCAAAAGTTGTGGAAAAAGTTGTCTGTGTTTTTCTGGTTAATGCTAATCAGAAGCAGTGTTAGGACACCCCGGGGCCACAAAGTTGCAGCTAGAGAATAGTGTGGGAAGTTGTCACATAAGGTGACAGTCTCAAAATTAAAAAAGAAATAAATTCAAAAAAGACAAAAAGAAATTAAAAAAGAGTCATACAACTTCTACAACTTTTGTAATATGAACATCTGTAGAATAATCCATGTAGTTATTTCAGGCAGTAAGGTATGTTAGGCACAATATACTCATTTACTCTCCAGTCCTTACTCATTCTAAACTGCCCTGGAACAAACCCTAGCCTTAGATTAGCGTATGATTTCCTTTCAAGCTTTTTCTATCTATGTCAGAAAGGAAATTGATTTAATATCAACATAATTATTCTATGGAGCCTGCATGGACACTTGTTTTTAATTTTCCAAATAGTCAATTAAAGTAAGCATATGTTTTCTGCCAAAGACTACAGAATCCAGAACTTGGGAAGTCATTTTAAAATGGAAGTAAACTTTGAAAAATGTTTCATCCTTAACAGTAAAGTAATCCACAGAGAATGTGCATTCATGAAGGAAATCATTGAGATGGATATATTTATGTGGCTCTTAGGACACTCAGGTTCAGATTTGACCTCCCTCCAGATGGTGCAAGTAGTTCTGTCTGTCTTTGAGGAGTCTTTCAATAAACCTTCCTAGCTTTTCTCTTGTCCACTTAGATGAGAAATAATTCAGGATAAGGGTTATGTCCTAGTCTAGATCATCTATCCAAGTGGTGCTCTGATCTTGTTTTGGTCTCTAAGTGTTACTACTGCAATCATTGCTGCAGCGCTTCTCATTTTAAAACAAAATTGTCACATCCAAGAAATCCATTTCAGATTAATCACAAGACAGTTCATTGAAATTTAAAACTAATTTTGGTAGAATGAAACTGTATTTTTATTTCAATTCCATGTAAATGAGAGGGAATATTTAAGAATGCAATTTAAATTCAAATTTTAAGATTTCGTACCATTGACTTGAAAAGTCCATCTGTCGCCTCTAATGTAAACACAGAGCTATTCAGTTAATTAATGAAAGCAATATAAAGCTTGTGTTGAAATTGGACCTAAGACGAGAATGACGATGTGTCTTTTTACCACTGATAGATGAATTGCTGCAAAAATCTAATGTCAATCCCCCTTGAGTTGAGAACACTGAACTTTTATAATTAATCTTCTAGGAATGTAAATGGAGCTCTATTTCAAGATATTGTTGAGGGTGAAAAGCATTTATTGGTCTTGATGCCTCCAATTTCTTTGGAGAATATTAATAGGAACTTTTGGTCTTTAATTATAAAATACACAAACCAGAAATAGTCTATGACTTGCCTAGTGTAAGGAGATCAGTCTGACAAGCAGTAGAATCTCCAAGCATTAGCTGGTCACGTGTGGAGAGTTGGCCTACAGTTTGCAGTTTTCTTCCTAACTTTGTCCTTCATGTGCATGTCAATCAACAGCCACCCAATATTTGAAGGTCTCCTCAAAGTTGGCAAGGCTTGGGTGAGTAGGTCTTTTGTTCAGCATCCCCAAACTTGGTCTCCAGGCATCTCTAGGTGTCCTCAGGTATCTCTAGGTGTCTTCCAGCAATGTTTTCAGAACAGAGAGGAATGTGTCAAAAAACCGTGGAGGTTATCAAGAGCACAAAGTTGTTGATGGGACCACAGTGATGTGTTAGTTAATAAGCTTAGCAAACTCTTAAAGTGCACGTGCATCATTGTTGCGGAGGCTTATCAATATGAATTAGTCAGATATCATACTTCAATGAAATTTATTTCAAATAAGGTCAGTTCAGCACTCCAACGAACATTAGTTAATCACAAGTTCAGGATGCCAAGCGCGAACTATTACTGCACAGACAACTTAAGAATTCTTAAGGTTTTTAGAATAAGGATCCAAAATGTGCAGTCACTCACCTAAGAAGGTGAGGGCTCTCAACCTCAAGGAGTTACCTTAGGTGGCGTCCTGACCTAAGAGGAGAGTCCCTGAATGCAGACCTACTGCTCTGAGGCGGACCAACGCTATAGGCCCCTCGGCAGGGCTTCGTTTATACCCTAGTATACCAATATCTTCGTGAAATGAAAATCCTTTCCTATCAGTTCTGGATTATCACTGTCTCTAAGGATGTGTTGAGATTGTATGTGCTTGCAGCAGCATACCCCCACTGGCTTTCAATGCACTAGCTCAAATGCCTCTAGCAGTAGAGGTGGTGTATTTCAAAGGCCATGGTGAGTTACATTGGAGAGCAATGTGGAATGTGGTGTGACTGCTTCTGAACAGGTTTGTCTACCCTGCCTCCTGACACCCCACCCCTTGGCCATCTTTGGCAGTGTAGAAGTATGCCATCCACACTATCCATGTAAGGTGGAAAATTACTCTTTCAAATCACACTAGCATTGGTGGAGCCATGGGATGGTGCAACTCTTACCTGTGTTTAAAAGGCATTTGGACAATTGAATGTTTCTGCCAGATGACCTGGACAGCAAGTGTCCCTGGCAATCCATTGGAGCCATGGGATTGCTTATGATCCTATGATTCCTCTTGGAGCAAGTTGTTGCTATCCTTTCCTACTGCTTCAGTAAAGCTTTGCTTTATAACATGCTGGCAGACTCTATTACTGTTCGGACCACAGTGTCTTTTTAATATCTTTCAGATACTTCTTAACTTTATTAGTCGGCAGTGTATCTACAGACCAGATCTAGCAGCTGACACAAGGAAACAAATCAATCCTTGAAAACAGCACTGTGAGCTTTTGGCTGTGCAGTATATGGTAGTTTTTCTACCATTTGAAACACTGGATATCATATTAAGAAAGCAAGACAAGCAATTTGCAAGGCTGACCTAAAGGTCAAGCAGCAGAGGGTCACAACAAGTATGACCAGTTTATTTCAGAGTGTAAATAACTATGCAGGCTCATAAAGTAGAATATCATTTGACACTGAGAATTTGGTTATTCATCTAGGAGATATGGTTAATAATGTTTGCAATTGGTTGAACTACAATAAAGCTATAGGAGGTATGTTATTCATTGTTCTGTAGCATATATTGAATTTCATTTCAGGATTGGATGGATTAACAAGTAATTTATATGGCATTTTTTTGCTTGGAATGACTAGAGCTATCTAAAAGATTACCATTCTAACATTGCTGTAATAAATGGGCAATTTCTCTTTTTCTTTGTATTATAGAAATTGGATGAATTAAACTTTTTGGTTCACAACAAGTATTTGATTAATTATTTGTAAAAACTGTAATAGTCTCTTTCTCATTCTGTTTTGTTTCCATTAAAGTTGAAAATTCCTTCTCTCCCACTTCTAAGAACAGGAATCTAATTAGATCAATAATTTCTCAATTTTGGTATGATTTATCTAAATTTGTGACCTTTACTTTCTCCTACCTAATTAACAATTTTAAACACCCATGGCTTTGAAGGAATGCAAATTTTGAAATGATGGATGTGTAATCTGGTATAAAACATAGACTCCCTGAGCATCTGAGTTATTATATCCATTTTCTTTCCAACAAATAAAGACATTATTATGTAAGCATTCCACCCCAGCAGGTATCTAATGGAGAACAATTGAGTGGTTGTTTTCATTTTATTAGACTTGCTACATTTCTGAAAAAATTGACAGCTTGCTAAAGAACTTACAGGTTAGTAAAATTTATAGCACAATCTCTGGTTAGGGTATATTTAAGCCTTCTAAAACTGATATTTTGTCATTTCATCATTGAAAGGGACACACAAACAGGAATAACTCTTCTATTCAGCTAGATACACTTTGAAGGTCATGTCTGTAAAATAAAAAAGAATGAATAAGTGAAAATTAATGTTAGTAAAGACAAAGTTAGCTATTTAGACATGTTAGATGTTAAAAAAAATACAGCCAGTATGGTTAAAACTTTGGTCTATTTTGACTAAAATTTTAATACAATGAAGGTATATCTTTTGTCTGGCAATGGCAAGGCCAGAGGTATGCATATACTATTGCCTACTTTGAGTTTATTCATCACTGAAGACAAGATTCTGCTTGCCTAAGGAATCCACTTAGGAAAATCACATTAACATCACCACAAAGAGTTGGGAAATGACCATATTCATCTTTTCAGGTGCACTGATTACTTGGCACAGACTTGCAATCACTAAATTCAAGTTTAAAAAAGATTTAAAAATAAAGGAAGAAGAAGAAAAAGACAAACTCAAATATGAAATACATCTTAACAGAACCCCAAAATTCAAAGTTGTGTGATCAAATGCAAAAGTGTATCTCCATTTCAAATTCTCATAGCATCAGCAAGACCTTCAGTTTGTTCTTTAATTCTGGTTAAAAATAAAAAATAGCAGGAGAGGTGGGCTGTGTTAAGGAAAATTTCAAATGTGACTTAGTGTTTCTTGCAACCTCTAAAGGCAAATAACAAGAGAAAGAATCTGTTTGGTAGACCTGACTGTCTTCTCAGTCAGAATAGACTGAACAAATGTTTTATCTCAATTTATCAATTTTTATTGAAAATAATATTTGTAAAAATGTTTTTCAAACCTAAAGTTTGAAAGAAAATTAGGAATGTGTTTTGCCAGCATTTTGCACTTGTGACAGTGTTAGACCTGGACTGCGGTTTTGCAGAATATCTGGTTATTGAAAAGAAGGCAAAGCCAGGCAGAGTCAGAAGTTTACTTTTCAAATTTTATCCCTATTTTGCCTAAGGAGTTTTCATAAGGAGACAAAGAGCCACATACTTTCTGGAGTACCTGCAAGGATATCTGGGGAGGTAAAATTTAAATTAACTGGTATCTTAAGTTGGTTTTGCTATCTATTTTTGCAACTGTTATGTGTTATATGAATAGTCAGAAATGCATTAGTCCAGACAAAAAGAGGAAACTGACTGTCTGGCACTGTGATTATGAATCTTCTACAGGTTATGAAAGGGAGGACTATTTGCAACTGAATTTACATTCTGTGTGAATACACGTTTTTTCAAACCACAGCAGATTAGCGACATTATAGCGAAAGGCTTTTCTGAGTTTTTCATACCGGTTTAAACATACATATTTAGGGAGTGTAACTCTTTTCTACCTTGTGTTTAGGTATGTTCATATCCTTTGGCAAAGCCAGTTCCTCACCCTGAAGTAAAAGAGGCATCACAAAGCACTAGCAGTCTTCTAATGACCAGCCACAGACACTTTTCATGATTCTGGGTAATGGGAGACTTGAGAGTGGATAACAGGGCAAAGAATGACTCCATAGAATCATTATTTCTGGTTGAGCAATTCTTCTGTTCCTTTCCTGGGACTAGAGTTGTAAGATTACATATATTCCTAAGGCTGACTGGATGTCCATTGGTCAGAACATTTTAAAATTTGTCATGCTGTGGTCCAATGGCCCAGCATATTCCCAAACTCATCAAAGAAAAGCCCTTTATGCTACTTACTGACTTTGGTAAGAATTTTTAATGTATATAGTAACTTGAAAAATAGGTTTTCTAGCAGATGAAATGTTCAGGGGTTGTTAAATGGGCCAAACACTTAGTTCTACACTGATTGTAGGCCAGTCAGCCTCACCTCCATCCCCAGAAAGGTGATGGAGCAGTTTTTCCTGGAGATCATCTCCAGGCATGTAGAGGAAAAGAAGTTTATCAGAAGTAGTCAGAATGGATTCACCAAGAAAGATCATGCTTCCCCAACCTGATAGCCTTCTATGATGACATGACTGGCTGGGTAGATGAAGGGAGAGCAGTGGATGTTGTTTATCTTGACTTCAGTAGGGCATTCGACACTGTCTCCCATAACAGCCTCATAGGTAAGCTTAGGAAGTGTGGGTTAGATGACTGGACAGTGAGGTGGATAGAGAACTGGCTGAATGACAGAGCTCAGAGGGTTGTCATCAGTGGCGCAGAGTCTGGTTGGAGGCACGTAACTAGTGGTGTTCCCCAGGGGTCTGTGCTGGGTCCAGACCTGTTCAATATATTCATGAATGACCTGGATGAAGGGACAGAGTGTAACTTCAGCAAGTTTGCTGACAATACCAAGCTGAGAGGAATGGCTGATATGCCAGAAGGTTGTGTTGCCATCCAATGAGACCTGGACAGGCTGGAGAGCTGGGCCAAGGGGAACCTCATGAAATTCAACAAGAGCAAGTGTAAGGTCCTGCACCTGGGGAGGAACAACCCCATGCACCAGTACAGGTTGGGGGCTGACCTAGTGGAAAGCGGCCCTGTTGAGAAGGACCTGGGAGTGCTGGTGGACAGCAGGCTGATCATGAGGCAGCACTGTGCCCTTGTGGCCAAGAAGGCCAATGGTATCCTGGGGTGCATAAAAAGGAGTGTGGCCAGCAGGTCGACAGAGGTTATCCTCCCCTTCTACTCCACCCTAGTGAGACCACATTTGGAGTACTGTGTTCAGTTCTGTGTCCCCCAGTTCAGGAAGGACAGGGAACTGCTTGAGCAAGTTCAGCAGAAAGCTACAAAGATGATCAGGGGACTGGAGCGTCTCTCTTATGAGGACAGGCTGCAAGAACTGGATTTGTTTAGCCTGGAGGAGAGAAGACTGAGGGGGGGATCTTATAAATTCTTATAAATATCTGAAGGGCAGGTGTCAAAAGGATGGGGCCGGGTCTTTTCAGTGGTGCCCAATGACAGGACAAGGGGCAATGGGCACAAGCTGGAACACAGGAAATTCCACTTAAACATGAGAAAAAACTTCTTTACTGTGAGGGTGACTGAGCACTGGATCAGGCTGCCCAGAAAGGTTGTGGAGCCTCCTTCCCTGGAGACATTCAAAACCTGCCTGGACTCGGTCCTGTGCCCTCAGCTCTAGGTGTATGTGCTCAAGCAGGGGGATTGGACAAGACGATCTCCAGAGGTCCCTTCCAACCCCTACGGTTCTGTGATTCTGTGATTCTATGTAATATAAAATATATTATTTAACATATATATTGTTTCATTTAAATTTTACAAATCAATCTGAATTCTGTACAAATATTCCTAAAAAGACTCTAAGATGTGCCATCAAAAACCTTTTCTGAAATATGTAGCATTAGTGGAAAATACTGGGCCATATCTGTCAGCCCTAGAGAGGTTAGACTGCTGCAGCTCCATGTCGCTGAATCCAAATAGTATTGAGACTGAAAATATATTTGCAGTAGCTCATGCACACAGAACACAGCTATACAACACATATACACACATATAGACAGCCAACCACACAGACAAAGCTTTGGGCACTCACACAAACCTAGACAGCATCAACGGCCTCGTCCTGTTCTCACCTCTGGCTGAGCAGGACACCAGCAGTGTGACACATTCATTACATGAAATTGTATCACAGAGTGTTATGTAGTACTGTATGAGACATATTAAGTAGTGGAATTAACCAGTGGTTTAATTGTTTCAATAAGTCTAGTAAGCTTTAATGACATTTATAACAAATTTATGTATTGTACAGTGAATATTTAATAGCTTTCTTGTCAAACAAGAAAGCAAAATAAAAGACCAGGCTGTAACGGAGAGTGTGGATCCTTCTTGAGTTCTGCATGATAAACGCTATTTGAATTATTGGATTCCTTAAATTTTCTCAAATGAGAAATTTAAACAGAAGTGGCCTAAAGCCCTGCAGAGAAGGGCTTGGGATACTGTTGGGTGACAAATTGGACATGATCTGGCAATATGTACTTGCAGCCCAGAAAGCCAAACATATCCTGGGTGGATCAAAAGAAACATGGTCAGCAGGTCAAGGGAGGTGATTCTGCCCCTCTGCTCTGCTCATGTGAGACCTCACCTGCAGTACTGAGTCCAGCTCTGTGGCCCCCAGCACAAGAAAGACCTGGACCTCTTAGAGCAGGTACAGAGAAGGCCACAAAAATGATCAGAAGGCTGCAACACCTCTCCCATGAAGAAAGGCTGTGAGAATTGGGGCTGTTCAGCCTGGAGAACAGAAAAGTCCAGGAAGACCTTATGGTGGCATTTCAATATATAAAAGGGACTTATAAGAAAGACAGAGAAAGACTTTTTACCAAGGCCCATAGTGATGGGACAAGGGACAATGGTTTTAAACTGAAAGAAGGTACATTTAGATTAGACATAAGGAAGAATTTTTTTATGATGAGGGTGGTGAGACACTGGAACAGGTTTACCAGAGAAGTTGTGGATGCCCCATCATTGGAAGAGTTCAAGGTCAGGCTGGACGGGGCTTTAAGCAACCTGATTTAGTGAAAGATATTCCTGCCTATGGCAGGGGTTTTGACTAGATGATCTTTGAAGGTTCCTTCCAATTCAAACCTTTCTATGATTCTATAGTTCTATGACTCTAAAGGAAACAGAATTGTCACATAAAATATGAATTGGGAAGGAAAAAAAAGCTGTCTAAATTAATGAAAAGTTGACCACCCCATGCTATAAATCTCCTCCAATAAAAATAGCCATAAATAATGGCTCACTTCACTGGTATTTTTTGCTCCACTCTCTGACTGTCACAGGTAAGGCAGAATTTCTTTTTCTGATTGATCTTCATGCTGAAGGGGGTTTGACAGCAAGAGCATTTACAGTTAGCATGCAAATAAACAAACAGTAGGATGCAAACTGACACTTGTGTTTTTAACATTTGCTTTCAAGTGATTTTGATTTTAAAAACATGGCTTTTAGAAAACAGTCCATCTAATTTAACCTACTAAAAGTAAACTTTAAGTAATTAAAAATAGTTTTATGCAAATGTTTTTCATGGTGTATTTATGCTCTGGACAACATGTTAACAGAGAAATTATATTGTGATTTTTCTCATTAACCTTATACCAACATAGATGTGGGTTCCTGGGATGATCAGGAGAGGGGAAACTCCAATTTGCAAGACTAGAATAAAAGAGTTTGGCTTGTTTGTAAAGCAAAAGTAAAAAGAAGCTATGATTACTCTCTGCGAATATAGAGTAGTAGCCCAGAGACAAAAAAAGAATTGATTTAACTAAAGAATCCTCTTGGCAGAAGATAGTATGGATATAAACTGACCAAGAATAAGTTTAGACTGGAAATCAGAAGACTTCAAATAATAAGAATTTAGTTCTATAACAGTCTCCTAGGAGATTTTTTTTGTCTGCTCTGCTCCTCTCTACTTCAAAAATGGAGCTCAATATTTTTATGAAAGACATTTCTTGACATAGTTGCCTTTGATAATAGGGGATTAGAAATGATGACCCAGGGCATCCCTTCACTTCAACCTTCCCAAGATTAAAGAATCCTGACAGGAGTGTGTTTGAATTTCCATTGCCAACAACTACAGACTCTTCTGTATTTGGAGATCAAAGCAAATGAAGTGCAAATTTATCTAAATCAACTAATCTTATCTAAAGGAAGTATAAAAATCTAGCTATTCTATGCTAGTTAGTTAGATACACTTTGTGTCAGGCCAAGACCATATAAATAGCTATTGTGTGAATAATCTTTCTGAAGTCTTTCATGTTTGAAATACTAAGTGCATCTTTCTTTTTTACCTTACCCTAGGTCACTATCATTTAATAATCCATATGTTATTTAAAAAGGTGAATTAGACATAGCAGCTGGGGGAAATTTATAGTCAGTCTATATTAAGCAATTAAGTCTATATTTAAGCAATACACATTTTATCACATTTTCTAAATTATGGAAAAATGCTCAGCACATGCTGATGAAGGCATAGGTTGTGATATATCCTTACTAGCAAATTATGATTCACTGGCATCAGAGGGGTATCGAAGGAAGAACTACTTACCAGCCTTAGGGTTGTATAGTCTGATCATAATACCTGGGACTTAACAGAGGAATTCTCAATTCTTTTTATTTTCCATTCTGTCTCCTAAATACAGAAACTTAATTAGCAAAAATAAATACATAGCTTTATTTAAAACACTGCTTTTCCTTCCTTTTTCTTCTTAGATCCTAGTAGTCAGCATGCCTATATAAATTTCCTTTGAGGAAATAAATTGGGAAAAAAGTGAGTGAAATAACTAATTTTGGTTAGTTATACAAGAGAACTAAAACTAAAACAATATTAGAAACCAAAAATCTATTCAGCTGCTTTTGCCACATAATTTTGCCTTCCTCTGCATTGGATATAACTTAAGAGTCCTTTCCTGTTGCAGAGACAATATATACACTATATAAAATGTGAGATGACAGAAATAATGAGTGGAAGTCATTATAGTAGCATTTAAAAGTGTAGTGTGGGCTTTCTGTAATCCCGAGCATTTAATCCCTGCAGAACAACCCCTTACAAGTAACAGCTATTAATTTCTTTCTATCACCTTCTATATATGTTGTTTTGAAAAACAAAATTAGAAAATGGAAAAGTATATGACGAGAAAGGTATATTTCAATATTTTTTGAAAGGTAATGATTTATTTTAAAGATGTGCCAATTAAATATTTATATCTACACCTGAACTACACTTTTCTATATAGACCTTTAATTTCTGGGCTGCCTCACTGATATTTATGAACATAGTTTTACTAAATGGTTTTTAAATAGAAAGTAAGGTTGGTAATGGGCATCCAAGTTTACCCAAATTAATTTATCATAAGTAATATTAACCTAATTGGAAGAGTTCCTTCAGCTAGATCCCCAGAAGCTTAAGCTCTGTTGAATTTATATTTCTAACTCTGCATGAAAAAGTTTGCAGCATCGCTGCTTTCAGGAGACAAAGTGAGCTTTAAACCCACAAAACTAATCAAGTCTCTTTGGAGCATGAATTGTTGTACCAGTGTGTAACTATTTAGGAACTGAGGAATAGAAGGACATGAAAAGTGATTTTATTTTTTCATTTTTTAAATTAAAATACTAAACCAAATTCTTGG
>WEKW01001164.1:204125-224309 GCA_013389905.1 Sula dactylatra
TTTCTCAGAGAACTGGTACATGTTTAAGGGAGCAACAGATATGGTAAGAAAGAACTAGCCTGGGATACTGACTTCAGCAGTGAAATCAAATTAGGAGGCTGCCTTTCACTACCCCTCGCTACTCATTCCTGCTAAAGAGAGAGGCATTTTTAATCCAAATCATTTCAGCGATATAGTTTACAATGTGTCCTCTCAAATAGGTGTTACAATACAAATGAGGGAACGGGGTTGGGAACAAGGACATAGGTCTGGGTGATTGGAGGCTCTGGAACTCATGCTAAATTTATCTTCAAAAGGGAAGCAACTCTGAAGTGATGGCAGTCTTCCACACAGAGCAAGGAGCAAGATGGGGCAAGGTGGGAAGACAATCAGTAAGAAAGCAAGTAGCTTATAGTAAGCTAGGAGTTGTGCCAAAGTGCACAAAAGGCGAATTCTTGGCCTGAGGGAAATAATGCCAAGGCTCCATGTATCATTAACTAATTTGTTTTCCATTGATGTAGCTGAGAGGCTGGAATACTCTAATAGAGAAAAGGGTATTAATAAAGTGGAAGGTCCTCATTCCATATGCCTAACTGGGAAGCAACAATCCTGCCATATTTTTAGTTAGCTGTTTCATGAGAAACAGCTGGATTTCAACTGGGTTGTAGACCAGGTCATATAATTCCAGCAATATTAGACCCAGGAAATATGAGACCAGTGTAAAAATGAATGACATTATTAACTTAATCCATTAAAGATACTACAACTCACAGTTCAAAGAAAGAACACAAAAGATGGTTGCTTAAAGCTGCTGGACAGAATAGGGCAGTAAAGACACAGAAGTGACTACAGTGTCAAAATGTGCTGTTGGAGAAGGAAAATTTATTGGTTTTGACAACAACCTCTAAAGTGTCAAAGGCAGAAACATAGTAGGAGCATTTGCAACTCTTGAACCGTAACCGTCAGGTTACAAAACAAAACATGGTCTCTTTTAGTCTGTAAAGATGAGATCTGAAGATGCATGTCATAGTTATAAAGAAACGTTCTTCATTAATGTGGATCACAAACTGTGATTCTTTTGGGTAATGTACTAATTCCAAACAAAGTGTATATATTATGCAGTTTAATATGTAGAAAGTTAATTATGAATATGCATTAGGCATACCTTTCCATCTTCTATTGCTGTAGGAGTTTTAATTTCATCAAGACTTATTAGATTGTAAATGAGTTTATAACATTGTCTTTTGTGATTATTAAGGTCAGTCCTGAATATGCTGTTTATGGCTTTAACATGAGCATAAAAGCAAGCAGCAGAGACAGAAAATGTCTGGAAGTTCAACAGAACTTGTCCAGTTTGACAGGGCTCTACACCTTTTACTTCTCTACTTTACCACTGCAATTGCAGTGCTTCCTAGGAACAAATGAATTAAATGTTCTTTGTTTCCGTAACGATTTCTATATATCTCTACTCATGCCTTATGATAAAAACCTAAAATATTCATCTGCTGCATCTTTGTGTGTTAAAATGTGATTCTTAGGGGAGATCAAAATATACAGTTATACAAATCTGAGTTGGTAGTAGGGGACGACAGAGGAAGTGACTTCAGTAAAAGTAGAGGTGTACATGGAAAAAAATACGGTACGATAAGGGCTTATAGATTCATATATTTCCTTATTAACTGTAATCTGCATAGGCTGCATAGAATTTCTTTCACTGTTTCAGAAAGTCTATGCTTGTGAAGTCATATCTTGTATGCATGGTCGTTGCAGGTTTATTTGTGCTAACTAACTTTAACCAACCTAAACTAAGATGTCTGTTTGTAGCTGGCTGTGTAGGTTTTCTGTATGGTCAAAGAAGGCAGTTTTGGCAGATTTTTCATCCTTTTATAAGTGAAGTCCCAGTTTTTCAGGACCAAAAGAAAAATGGACTTAACTGCAGAACTGTTTCACAGAATTAGGAGAGACGTGGTCTCACTGGACTTTGTAAATTTTTTACTGAGTCTTCTTAGGATGCAACAGGCTTTGGAAAGGAAATTGGGGGTACTTGTAACACAACTCATCCAGATTTTATAAAGTAATTATTCACGTTACAGATTGAGGCCTTTGAATGTAACTCCTTGCAGTTTTTTGCTAATGGTAAAATAACCTTCTATGGCATCATAGGACAGTCTTCTATAGATTAAACTGGCAATGAACCTGTCTTTCACAGGATGTTAATAAATAAAGTGAAACAGGATTTCGTGCTTTATTTTAAATAGTTTGAAAATCTCCTATCATATACATTTGTTATGGTCTAACCCTAGCCAGCAACTAAGCACCATGTAGTCACTTGATCACTTCCACTTGGTGGGATGAGGGAGAGAATCAGTAGAGTAAAAGTGAGAAAACTCATGGGTTGACATAAACACAGTTTAATACCTAAAGCAAAAGCTGCATGCAGAAACAAAGCAGAACAAAGAATTCATTCACTCCTTCCCATTGGCAGGCAGGTGTTCAGCCATATCCAGGAAAGCAGGGCCCCATCACGCATAATGGTGACTTGGGAAGACAAATGGCATCACTCCGAACATCCCCCACTTCCTTCTTCCTCCCCCAGCCTTATACGCTGAGCACGATGTCATATGGTATGGGATATCCCTTTGGCCAGTTTGGATCAGCTGTCCCAGTGGTGTCCCCTTCCAGTTTCTTGTGCACCTGGCAGAGCACGGGAAGCTGAAAAAGTCCTTGACTAG
This sequence comes from Sula dactylatra, assembly GCA_013389905.1. Lineage (NCBI taxonomy): Eukaryota > Metazoa > Chordata > Aves > Suliformes > Sulidae > Sula > Sula dactylatra. The sequence continues at coordinate 206,837 of WEKW01001164.1, forward strand.
TGTAAGCGCTGCTTAGCAACAACTAAAACATCAGTGTGTTATCAACATTATTCTCATACTAAATCCAAACCACAGCACTCTACCAGCTACTAGGAAGAAAATTAACTCTATCCCAGCTGAAATCAGGACCACATTCAATGTTTACTTTCAAAAATCAATTAAATCAGCTCTTTAACTTAAGGGCCATGGTTTCTTTTTTCTACTTGATGAAAATAATGAAAGGCCATACTCTGCTTCCCCTGTTCATGCTGAGTAGCATGCTGATGAAGACATCCAGGCAAATCTTGCAGGAGGAGGCATTGTTCAGTGTGAATAAGGCTAGCATAATAATTTCTTAATGGTCTTCATATGCATGACCTTGTGTGCATTTATGTATACTCACCTTTAAAAAGTGAGTTTTATAAAGAAAAGACTACTGATTTATTTATAGGTTAAATGCTGATAGGTCTCAATTGGAAGTAGGGTTACACTGTGTTCTGTGCATTATAAATCTGTATGGGACATAACCAAAGTCTCTTCTTTGGAGTGTTTGTACCCAAATCTCAGCCACTTCCCATTTGCTGTTTAACAATAGAAGCATGTTTTGAAAGTGCATATATCTCTGTTAGCGATCATTTATCCAGTGGGGGATTGGAACAGACATGTTGCCAGGGTTTTTTTAATTGAAGTATTGAGTTGATATTTTATTGAACTACTTGACAGATGAAAAAAAAATCAAATGAAAATAGCAAAGAAACTGTAATACTTTCTTTGTTTCTTTTCCTCTCCAAATGGAAGAAGCTTAAGCAAATCAATGGTTGATGAAAATAATATTAGTGTTAAAGCACGGCCAATGTACCAGTGTGTTTTTTCTCCATTTTTCTCCATTCCTCTTTTCAGAGGAAAATAAATTCAGTGGAAGGAGGTAAAAATATACTTTTTTGCATCCAAATGCAAAAGGATGCTAGGGAAGTAAACATCTTTCAAAATGGAAAAGCTTTTTAGAGTTTAAAAATGGGAGGATATTAATGCAATTTGTGTATAATTTATCATTTGCTAGTTCAGTTATACTCTTTCCTACTGTAGGAGAAAGCAAGCCTTTTTATATCAGATTGGAAAGGGAAGAAAAAAGACCTTCAATGGATAACTTTTGTGAACACCTTTTTTCTCTGTGTTGGTTTATATTAATCAACATTTTTCTAGTGCCAGACACAAAGAAATATTAAAGCTTGTTTTTGAAGTCCAAATGCAGTATTAAATGAATTTTTTTGTAAGAAATTTACTTCTAGGTTTTACAAATGCACTGGATTATACTTCGCAATCTGAAATCTGCCCCAGTAATTTAACAAATTGCAACACTGATTATGGGCTAAGTGGCTATAAAAACTTTTGCCAGAAGCACACTCCAGCATTAGGAAAAGATCTAGCTAAAGCTTGCTTCTTTTGAAGAAACAACTGTGCTGGGGAGCCAGTTAAAATGTTCTAGCTAACATCACTGTGTTTGGGTTTGGTTTTTTTTTTGGGGTAGTGAGTCTAGAAACATAGTCCAAAATATCATGATATTATTGTATCATAGTATTGTGTATAAACTACTGAATGTGGTACTTTCTTTAAATAACCAAGTTCACTACCTCATTTACAGACTGTGAAAACATCAAACAGAATACAGAATATACATTCAGGAAAGAGATGAAGAGAAAGAGGTAGAATGAAGATTATGCTCCTCACAGTGGTGATTAAACAATTCAAGCTCTTTGGTAAAGAAATAACTTTGGTAAAGGAATAACAACAATTGTTTATTTTTATACATTTGTAAAATATCTCACTGCAGAAGACTAAGGATTGACTGAGACTTCTAAGAAGTACATCAAGATGATTTAGTGGTGGTGGTTGTAAAAAGCAAACAGTAATCAAGTCTATTTGCAGTTTTTAGAATAACAGCCTCTTCTGTCAGAGCCCTTGATTATTTCCTGTGAGCAGATGATTTTCTGAAATCAGTGGAACTACCCTATGTGTAAAATTAAAAGTACTTTCCAGTGTTTTTCTGGACTGAGGTCTCCACGTTGCTCACTTGCTCCCATATGTTAACTAGTTAGAAACCAGAAGGTTATCTAACCAGATGTTTATGAAGATAAATTCAAGAACACATACTAAGTTCTCTGTAGGAGTGCAACATTAATTATAAAAGAGAAATGAAAACATTAGTTAGATACTGTAAGTAATTAGTGAAAAAATAATATTTTCCATGTTATACAGCTTCACACAGTGATCATTGCATTTAATTTGGTACACACTGAGTGTAAATATGGTAATAATCACATTCAATATTTATAATTCCATGTTTGAAATTGTTTAATCTGTGTATATCCAATGAAGTATCACAATAAATATAATTACGAACTGAATTAAAAATAACTATAGATTAATTATATGCATATTTTAATATCCACTGCTGTCTGGCAATCCATCAACAGCACATTACCATATATGCAACAGGCTGCAGAATAGAGAGTGCCAGAAGTACCTGAAATGTTTTTATTTAGACAGTGCAGCTACATATGTAAGGGCAGTCACCAAACTACTCAGTTCTTCTTTGAACAGAAGGAACTCATAATCTTGGAATATGGCAGCACAGAAAAGTTTGATAGTGAATTTTTTACATCTTTTCTCTCAGAAATGCTCCACATACACCTGGGTCAGGAGGAGTCCCAGTAACCTTATCAGACCTGTGTGTGGAAGGACAACAAAAGTCAACAGACTTTGGACATCATGATGTTATATGTATATGTATTGTGGTTTAGCCCCAGTCAGCAACTAAGCACCACACAGCTGCTTGCTCACTCCCCCCACCCCTGTGGGATGGGGGAGAGAATCGGAGGAGCAAAAGCAAGAAAACTCGTGGGTTGAGATAAGAACAGTTTAATAATTAAAATAAAATAATAAGAATAGTAATGGTAATAATAATAATGATAATATAACAAAAAGAAATAACGGGAGAGGAAAACAAAACCCAGAGAAAAAAGGGAAAAGGGAAAAAAAACCCACAAGAGCTGCAACTGCTCACCACCCGCTGACCGATACTGCCAGTCCCCGAGCTGCGATCACTGCTTCCCCCGGCCAACTCCCCCCAGTTAATATACTGGGCATGACATCACATGATATGGAATACCCTTTGGCCAATTCGGATCAGCTCTCTTGGTTGTATCCCCTCCCCTCCCGGCTTCTTGTGCACCTGGCAGGGCATGGGAAGCTGGAAAAGTCCTTGACTAATGTAAGCACTACCTAGCAACAACTAAAACATCAGTGTGTTATCACATTATTTTCATGCTAAGTCTAAAACACAGCACTATACTAGCTACAGTGAAGAAAATTAACTATCCCAGCTAAAACCATGACAATATGGAAACTAGTTAGGGACTATGATGGAATCTACAGCTCTTAAACTCTTCCACACTCTGCTTGTAACTTCTGCATAATGGGTTCAAAGAAGGTAATTGCAAAGGAAGTTAGTATACTATGGCAATGTCCCCGTTGAGTCCTTTGCTCTCTGTGCCTTTATCGGTCCATTTGTAGAGGAGGATCATAACGTTTACTCATCTTTGCACACAGATTCAAGCTCTCCAGATGGGAATGTGGTAGATAATGACGGTCATTAAACAAGACGATTTACCATCTGCTATTACTTGGTAGCAACTGAGTTACTGTAATCATTCTCTGTTCTACATACATTGATTTCAGATCTTTCTGGCATGTGTAGTAGTGTAGTACTTCAGATACAACAGTGTAGTAGTAGTTAGTTTTGAAATTAACTTGTAATGATAACCATAATGGAATATAGAAGGTTGTTAAAGCATTCAGATTATAAGTGTCTATATTTACACTTGAATTCTGTCCACTCGCATATCCAGTGTAGACAGTATCAGCATTACTCTTACCACAGTCTTTTAAGAAGGATGTAACAAAACAGCATAATGATGTGAAAAATTCAGACTGTGGAACTTGATTTTCTCTGAAAGACCAAATGTTAAAATATATGTCAGGGTGTATGTTAACTTACGCGTGCAAGAGGGAGGATGAAGGGAGAGACAATATTTTGTTGAAAATATTCCCATTTTTCTGAGCAAACCATTTCCAGTGTAAATTTCATTTTCAAAAAAAGCATCAACATTACAGCACTGAGGAACAAAAAAACCCCAACTTCTTGGCACCTATGTTAAGTCTCTGCATCTGTCATTTTAGAAAAAACTGTTACCCCAATTACAACCTGATGTTTCCCTTTTCAGTCATGAGTTTTGGTCATTTTGGAGCCAAAGTAAACAGTGTTCTCTTTAGTTATTACCATTGTTTTCAGACTAAGGCTCTCTATTATCTACAAAAAGGAATTACATTCCTAGTGACAGTGAAGCTTGTCTGTGTTATCAGTATATGATTTTGCAAGAAATCTCTTAAATTTCTGTCATGTTAAATCCATAGCAACTGAATTTCTAAAGTAGGTAAAATAATGTCATGTATTGTTACCTTGTTGTATCTCTTAAAGACACAACATTCTTCTCTAAATGAAACAGAAACATGCCCCCAACATGTAGGAAAATGTGGCATTTTAAATTCTGATATTAATATTTCCTTGAACACATAAAAATGGAAATAAATTAGAATAGGTGTTTGTTTAGTTCTTACATGTATTCAGTGGGGTAAAACCACTTGTGATGTCCTCTTACCCTGTCTCAGTTCATAATATACAAGTATGATATAAAGTAACTATTCAGTGCCAAAGTCCTTCTCCAGTTATCTCTTAGGGCATATTAAATTCATATTTTTCTAATTTAGATATAAAAATATTTTAGAATTAAATGACTAACAGAATTTCAAAAATGCTCTTGTCAGAAGTTAGTTCAAAACCAATAGTCCTTTGAACATTATCTATAATTGAGTGTTTTGGCACAAAATTCAGTCTCAGCCTACCACAGAACTGGTTTTGAAAATTATCTGCATTAATGGTTTATATTATTACTTGGCTTTATCTAACTTGCCAAAACTGGAATGAAATGGGGTCCTTTCCTATGATTATCATGGTCTGAACAAGATTGCTCTCCATTCTTCCACTGGATTAGAACTAGACACAATGTTAAATCTGTCACATAGTTTTTCACTGCAAAAGAGGCTATTTCTTATCCCTTTCTCACTACCCCCTTCTGTGTGAAGATATGCCTCATAAAGTTCTGTTCTTCACAATAAATCAGTTCACATGTTCTGCCAAATGAGTGGGCCATAGAGAAGCCCTGTGTTCAGTTATGGAGCATATCATTGCAAAAAGTGAGTGTTTTTTATAAATCTTTGGGGTTTTTCTATAAAAGGTTAATGGATAGCCATTTCTATTGCTATCCAGAAGACAATTCTGTTCTGTGAAACTTCTGTGTTTCCTGACAGATGTCATTATTCATTTCAATAAAATAACACTTTTCAAAAGTGGTCCTTTAGAGAAATCATGTCAAAAATGTGGATCAGGGTGTTTGGGTCAAGTTTTTTTCACTAACGTGTACCTCCAGACTAAACAACGTGATGAAAACCCATGAAACATTTTGACTCTGAAGTAGTGTATTTCTGTACTATTTTTGGCTGGGATAGAGTTAATTTTCTTCATAGTAGTTTCTATGGTCCTATGTTTTGGATTTGTGACCAAAACCATGTTGATAACACATTGATGTTTTAGTTATCACTGACCAGTGTGTACACAGCATCACAAGCTTCTTATGCTGCCCCACCAGTAAGTAGGCTGGGAGTGCACAGGAATTTGGGAGGGGACACAGCTGGGGCAGCTGACCCCAACTGACAAAAGGGATATTCCATTCCATACGATGTTGTGTTCATCAATAAAAGCTGTGGGAAGAAGGAGGAAGGGGAGACATTCAGAGTGATGGTGTTTGTCTTCCGAAGTCAGAGTCAGCCGTGATGAAGTCCTGCTTTCCTAAAAATTGCTAAAGTCCTGCCTGCAGATGGGAAATAGTGATTGAATTATTTTGCTTTGCTTGCATGCACAGCTTTTCTTTTACCTATTAAACTGCCCTTATCTCAACCCATGAGTTTTCTCACTTTACCCTTCAGATTCTTTCCCTTTTCCCACTGGGGTAGGAGTTAATGAGCATCTCTATGGGGCTTAACTGCTGAACAGAGTTAAACCACAACAATTTCAAAAAATCAAATGCTATTCAGAAATGTTCCCAGCACCTCTATTATTTCAGATTACAAAAGTTCATCCTGTCTGTTTAACTGAATAAAAAGATAAGACTCTACTTTTGGTTACATTTCTCGTGAGTCAAATAGGTGTAGAGAGGAAGGTTAAAACTAAGTCTGATGAAAAGTTCAGATCTTTTAATACTTGTTATTTACCTATTAATGTCTTTTTAAAAGTGAGTGAAATAGTTCCGTGAGGAACCACAGATTAAATATATGAACTAAAGAACTTGTTCAGAAATTTCTGTGTGGACTCCAAAAGGAGAGTTTATAGTCAGTTAGCAGATGACAAATATGATATTTCTTCTGGCATGTTTGCAGCTGATGTACTAGGAACTCCCTCTTTTAACAAATTTTCTCATTTCACTTTATAGTGACAAACTGACTTTATTCAGAATGCAGACACTCCATTTCATACTGTTCAGCCATTCATACATATGAAGTGAAGTTATAAGAAATAAGTCAGTCAACTGTACTCTCCTAGGGCAAGATTTTTAAATATATCAAGTTATTACCAATAAATCTCTATTATTGTCTCAGAATTTTAACTGTATTTACAGTTGTTGCTCCCCTCTTTTTTTTAAAATTGTTATAACTGTTCTTTTCAGACTCCAAAACATAATCCAAAGGGAACAAAACACTGGATTTAACTTTACTTCTAATTTTCTAGTTGCAGACATTACTGTTACTTACTGAAGTTCATATATTTTTGGTTGATGTACACTTGCGCAAGCTCTCATGGAAAATTATGTCAGCAATATTGTAGTCTCCCCATATGCATTTTCCCTTTAGCTTTATAACAAAATTTGCATTTTCATAGGTCTTGAATATTTTTCTTTCTCTCAGAAGAAAATCATGAAGATGATGTCAGTGGAGTTAAAGAAAAAATATTTGCACAATAATCATATATGGTTGGTTATGGTCTTTTGGAGAATAGAAGTTCTTCACTGGCCCCCAAGCACAAAGTAAGCTGAAAAAAATCCTTTTCTTTATGCAGGTTGAGATCTCAGATGAAATTAGATATCTGTTGATATAGCAGATGATAACAAAACAGGTTTTTTTTGAAGTTGCCTTCAGTTAGAAGTGAAATATACTAAACTTAAAAAATTGTTATCTTCTTGTAAGATTCCAAACTTTGTTTAACAAAGTCAAAAGATTATGTGGGGAATTTTGCAGAAGATATTTATTCAAAGAGTTAGTGATCTTGGGCAAACCACGTCAGCCATATTAGGCATAGTAACCTGTTTATTAGCAGCAGTGGCTGCTGTACCACCCAATGTATATCACAATGCTACGTAACATGCCGGAAAGACCTGAGTATTTACTTTTCCCTGATGTAGTTCCTGGACACATGCAGCTGGATATGCTCTGGTGGACAGGAGACAAGAAATATAGATTTGGTTTTTACACTAAATAAAAGCAGCATGTTGTTGGAGGGAGACTGAACCTCCCCATAGATGTTAATTTTGCATAGCATGCCATGGCTGTCCACCTGTGATCCAGCTGATGCTGCATTAAAGCGGGGTTCCCACCATTTGAAAGGATGTAAGATTTACTCACTATCTATATTTCTCTTCCCATTTCTATATTATTATTGTTATTAAAGCTATTTGTAGTCATGCCTTTCTAACTGAGATCCAGAAAGAACCCTGCACCCCCTCCAGGGAAAAACATAAGGTGTCATGTTGTAAATAAATATCCATACTTTTTATCTCTCCCAAAACAGATCTCCAAGTTTTTCATGTTCAATGAAAACAAGTGTTCAAACTCAGTGAGTGAGCTATAGTTTATTTGACTCAATTTCAGTGAGGTTTTAATATATTTTACTGAATTTCATACTGGGTTTTTCATGCAAACTGTAAAATGTGAGACAAAATTCCTGAAACACTATCAATACTAAACTCAATTTAGTTCTAATTATTTCTTTCTAACAATAAAAGGTTGATAAGTATCATGTTAATTTTAAAAAACTTTTATTTCATTGACTAATTCTTCTGAAGCATTTCCAAACACTTAATTAAATGGAAAGATATGATAATTTGATATCTTAATCTCAAAACCTCTAAGGTGAAAGGCATCAGATGGGATTTCTGTCTTTAATTTTTTTTCCAGAACTCAAAGAAATGCTCTAGAAGAGGCTTCTCTTTCTTTAAAAAAATCTACTCTTAGTATGTTTATATTTGTGAACATAATATTAGCTTCTAAATACTTTGTTAGCATGTCAGTCCCAAACTCTTGGTATGTTCTGACTAGTTCTGTGTGTCAGTTTCCTAGTTCTGTCAGTTATTTGATGGTCCAGCTCTGATATTTCTGACAGGTAATATACAGAACAAATATTTGGCACTGCCCTAGGCCAAACTGAGTTGAAATTCCAAATATATCTTTGTAAGTCAAATAGCATATGCTAACTCAAGAAGACAAAATGATGTAATGACATGTGGAAAAAATATTTTATTTCATAGGGAGTTTTCCTTTCAAAAATGCTCTTATAGTCCTCACAAACCATTATGCACTTACTATTCATGTGTGCAGGCCATAATTTTGTGCTGACAGTATATTTGGGAAAAGTTGAGTGGTGCTTATTTTAGATGAATTCTTATGTAGGACTTCATTCTAATTTCTTCTTCTTCAGTTTATGATTGGAAAATGTCAGCTTCATAGCTTCTCAGAAAAACAACACTGCCTCCTGTTCAGCCTTATCTCCAGTTCTCATAATCTCTTGAGAAATATTTTGAGTTTCATGTCTCTGCACTCTTCATTAAATGTGCTTTGCTTGACAGAAAGGTCATGTTAGAATGCATGCAGGACCGCAGGTTTTCTGAGCAAGTGGCCCCTTGTAGAGATCTTTGTAAATGTTATGGGCTTTTAGGTGTAGTGGACTCAAGCATCATACACCACTCACTAAGTGGTGTAAGCATCAGGATATATTTTCTACTCCTCTCTTCTTCCCAAGCTCCACTGCGCACCTTCATTCCTGACCTCTTCCTCACCCTGAGCAGCACAAGGGGGAAAGGAAATCAGGACTGTGGTTAGTTCATAACACTTCTTCTCTGCCGCTCCTTCCTCCTCACAGTTTTCTTCTGCTCCAGTGTGGGGTCCCTCACATGGGATATAGTCCTTCATGAACTGTTCCATTGTGGGTCCTTTCCACAGATTGCAGTCCTTTAAGAACTTGACCATGTACACTAATGCATGCAGTAGAAAGGATAAACATGATGAGTTAGAGGTCTGTCTACAGCTGCAAGTCTATGATTTTCTTGGAATCATGGAGACATGGTGGGATGGCTCCCATAACCAGAGTATTACAATGGAGGGATACAGGCTTTTCAGGAAGGACAGACTGGGAAGATGGAACTAGGGAGTTGCCTCTTAGGTGAGAGAGAAGTTGGAGCACCTGGAGCTCTTCCTGGGGATGGATGGGGAGTCAAATAAGATTTTATGGCTAAGGATTAAAGAGAAGACAGGTAAAGGTGACATTGTAGTGGTTTTCTGCTATAGGCCGCCTGACCAGGAAGAACAAGTGGATGAAGCCCTCTACAGACAGGTAGGAGTAGCCTCATGTTCACAGGCCCTGGTCCTCATGGGGGACTTCAACAACCCTGATATCTGCTGAAGGCGCAACACAGCAGGCCACAAGCAATCCGTGAGGTTCCTGGATAGCATCAGTGACAACTTCTTGACTCAAGTGACAGATGAGCCAACAAGGAGAGGTGCTCCGCTGGGCCTCATGCTCACCAACAGCAAGGGGCTCACTGGGGATCTGAAGATCAAAGGTAGCCTTGGCTGCAGTAACCATGAGATGGTGAAGTTCAGGATTCTGATGGGAGTGAAGAGAGTGAAAAGCAATCTCATAACCCTGAACTTCAGGAGAATGGAATTTAGCTTCTTCAAAGATCTGCTTGGAAGAATCCTGTGGCATAGGGACCGTGAGGGAAGAGGAGCCCAGAAAATTATTATTCTTGGTTATTGAAATAATTATGCTGGATGATAGTCATGGATAACCTCCTCCAAGTTCAAGGGTGGTCCATTCCATTGAGCAGGAAGTCAGGCAAAAATGACAAGAGGCCTGCGTGGTTGAACAAGGAGCCCCCAGCCAAACTCAAACACAAAAAGGAAGCATACAGAGGGTGGAAGCAAGGATGGGTAACCTGGGAGGAATACAGAAACATTGCCTGACCATGCAGGGATGAGGTTAGGAAAGCCTAACTTTATTCCCAACTGAAATTAAATCTGGCAAGGGATGTCAAAGAAAAGAAGAAGGGCTTCTCTAAGTACATAGGTGACAAAAGGAAGGCTAGGGAAAATGTGGGCCTGTTGCTGAATAGGACAGAGGACCTGGTTCCACCAGACATGGAATAGACTGAGGGACTGAGTGCTGCCTTTCCCTCAGTCTTTATTAGCAAGACTGGCCTTCAGGAACCCTGGGTTCCAGAGACCAAAGGGAAAGTCTGGAGCAATGAAGACATACCCATGGTGAAAAAGGACCAGGTTCAGAAACATTTAAACAAACTGGGCATGTCTGTGGAGCCTGATGGGTTGCATATCTGACCACTGAAGGAGCTGGCAGATGTCCTTGCAAGGCCACTCTTGATAATCACTGATCAATCGAGGTGATTGGGAGAAGTGTTCAAGGACTAGAGCAAAGCAAATGTCACTCCTATCTTCAAGAAGAGCAAGGAGGACCCAAGGAATTACAGGCTGGCCAGCCTTACTTTGATCTCCAGGAAAGTAGAGCAGCTAATGCTGGAAATCGTTTCCAGACACATGAAAGACAAGAAAATAATGAGAAGTAGTCAGCAAGGATTCACCAAAGGGAAGTCATGCTTGACCAACTTGATTAATTTATAGGATGAAATGACTGGCGTGGTAGATAAGGTGACAGCAGTGACTACTGTCTACCTGGACTTCAGTAAGGCCTTTGACACTGTCTGCCAGAAGATCTTCTTAGAGAAGATGTTGATGTAAGGGCTGGATGAGCAGACAGTAGGGTAGACTGAAAGCTGGATGAACAGCCAGGCCCAGAGGCTGGTCATCAGTGGCACGAAGCCTACTTGGAAGCAAATAACTAGTCGTGTACCTCAGGAGTCAACACTGGGTCTAATCCTATTTAACATCTTCACTAATGATTCAGATGATGGGGCAGAGTGTACTGTCAGCAAGTTTGCAGATGACACAAAACTGGAAGGAATGGCTGGTATAACAGAGGTCTGTAGTGTGATTCAGAGAGACCTCAATAATCAGGAGAAATGGGCTGACAGGTACCTCCTGGAGTTCAATAAGGAGACGTGCCAAGTCCTGTCCCTGAGGATGAAAAACCCTAGGGAGCAATATGTGCTGGGGGTCACCCAGCTGGAAAGCAGCTTGGCAGAAAAGGACCTGGGGGTCCTGATGGACACCGAGATGGCCATGAGCCAGCAACGTGCCCTTGCTGCAAAGAAGGCTAAGAGCATCCTGGGCTGCAAGAGGCAAGGTATTGGCAGCATGCTGACTGAGGGGATCCTTCCCTTCTACTCAGCACTGCTGAGGCCACACCTGAACAACTGTGTTCAACTCTGGGCTTGCCAGTACAAAAGAGACATGGGCGGACTGGAGAGAATCCAGTGAAGGGCCACAGAGATGCCAAAGGTCCTGGAGCATCTCTGCTATGAGGAAAGACTGAAAGAGTTGGGACTGTTCAGTCTGGAGAAGAGAAGACCCAGGGGAGTTCTTATCAATGTATATAAATACCTGGAGGGAGGGTGCAAAGAGGATGGAGTCAGGCTTTTTTCAGTGGTTGCCCTGTGACAGGACAAGATGCAAGAAGCACAAACTGAAACACAGGGAGGCTCTGTCTGAACATCAGGAAACACTTGTTTACTGCGAGGGTGACTGAGCGCTGGCACAGATTGCGCAGAGATGTTGTATAGTTTCCCTCCTCAGGGATATTAAAACATCATCTGAATATGGTCCTGGGCAACAGGGTCTAGCTGGCCCTGCTTAAGCAGGGTTTTTGGACCAGATGAGCTCCAGGGGTCCGTCAATCTCAGCCACTCTGTAATTCTGTGATTCTCTGCTTCTGTGATTCTTTGCTTCTGTGAACTGATCCAGTGTAGGTCCTTTCCATAGGGTGGAGTCCTTCAGGAGTGGTCTGCTGCAGCGTGGGTCCCCCATGGGCTGCAGCTCCCACCAGAAAACCTGCTCCAGTGTGGGCTCTCCACAGGCTGCAGTTTCCTTCAGGGCATGTCAACTTGCTGCAGTGTGGTGTCCTCTACAGGCTACAGTGTAGATATCTGTTATGATGCCCTCCATCAGCAGGGTGTCTCCCCAAGGCAGGGGGACAACTAGCTTCAGCATGGTCTTCTTTACAATCTGAAGGGGAATCTCTGCTCTGGCTCCTGAACCACCTCCTTCCCCTCCTTCTTCACTGACCTTGGGGTGTGCAGGGATGTTTCTCTCACCTTTTTTTTTTTTTTTTTTTGTCATTCCTCTGTCTCACACCTGCTGCACAGCATTTTATAACATTTCTTACATATGTTATCACAGAGGAACCACCAGCATTGCTGATGGGCTCAGCTGTGTCCTGTGCTGGGTCCATTTTGAGGCTGGCTGGAACAGGCTCTGTCTGGTATGGGGGCAGCCCCAGTTCTCTTCTCACAGCCCAATACATCAAAACAACAGAAGTTTTTTCCAATAAAGTGAGTCGTGTGTCTATGCACTTCATTCCAACAAGCCTGGAAGNTGCTGGGTCCATTTTGAGGCTGGCTGGAACAGGCTCTGTCTGGTATGGGGGCAGCCCCAGTTCTCTTCTCACAGCCCAGTACATCGAAACAACAGAAGTTTTTTCCAATAAAGTGAGTCATTGTGTGTCTATGCACTTCATTCCAACAAGCCTGGAAGCAGCACTGATGATTATTTCCCAAGGACAAATAGGTGTCAACTATATTCTGATATCAAATATATCAAATCTATAGCAATAAGGTGACTGCTTTGCAAAAATTATTGGAATAAGACAAGAAAACACGCAAGAGTTACACCTGTGTACATGCACACACACTATTTTTCTGTGGACAATTGCTTTTCTTTTATAGAAAGGAGGGCAAAGACTGTACTTACAGGAGGTAGATAAGGTAGAATAAAGCCCCCCCCCCAAAGAATTATTTAGTTCTTAGGAAGGAAAAAGCAATTAACCTATACTATATAAATATTGCACCCATTTTTAAAAAGGGTAGAAAGGAGGACCCTGGGAACTACCGACCTGTCAGCCTCACCTCTGTGCCTGGGAAGATCATGGAACAGATCCTCCTTGAAGCTATGCTAAGGCACATGGAGGACAGGAAGGTGATTCGAGGCAGTCTGCATGGCTTCACCAAGGGCAAGTCCTGCCTGACCAACCTAGTGGCATTCTGTGATGGAGTGACTACATCAGTGGAGAAGGGAAGAGCCACGGATGTCATCTGTCTAGACTTCTGTAAGGCCTTTGACATGGTCTGCCACAACTTCCTTCTCTCTAAGTTGGACAAATATGGATTTGATGGGTTTTAGTATTTTGTGGATAAGGAATTGGCTGGATGGTCACATCCAGAAAGCAGTGGCCAACATGTCAACATCTCAATGTTTAGATGGAGATCAGGGATGAGTGGTGTCCCTCAGGGGACCAGTATTGGGACCAGTAATGGTATCTTCATCAGTGACATAGACAGTGGGATCAAGTGCATCCTCAGCAAATTTGCAGATGACACCAAGCTGAGTGGTGCTGTTGACACACCTGAAGGATGGGATGCCATTCAGAGGGACCAGGACAAGATTGAGAAGTGGGCCCATGTGAACCTAATGAGGTTCAACAAAGCCAAGTGCAAGGTCCTGCACCTGGATCACGACAACCCCTGCTATCAATACAGACTCAGAGATGAAGGGATTGAGAGCAGCCCTGCACAGAAGGAGTTGGGGCTACTGGAGATTGAAAAGCTGGACATGAGCCAGCAATGTACACTCACAGCCCAGAAAGCCAACTGTATCCTGGGCTGCATCGAAAGAAGGGTGACCAGCAGGTCGAGGGAGACGATGATTCCACCGCTCTGCTCTGGTGAGATCCCCCTGCAGTACTGCATTCAGCTCTGGGGACTTCAGTACAGGAAAGATGTGGACCTGTTGGAGTGGGTCAAGAGGAGCACCATGAAAATGGTCAGAGGCCTGGAACACCTATCCTATGAGGAAGGGCTGAGAGAGCTGGGGTTGTTCAGCCTGGAGAAGAGAATGCTCTGGGGAGATCTTATTTTGGCCTTTTAATAATTCAAGGGGGCTTACAAGAAAGATGGGGACAGACTTTTTAGTAGGATCTGTAGTGATAGGACAAGGGGTAATAGTTTAAAACTAAAAGAGGGTATATTCATACTAGATATAAAGAAGACATTTTTTATGATGAGGGTGGTGAAACACTGGAACAGGTTGCCCAGAGTGGTTGTCCTGTCCCTGGAAAGATTCAAGGTCAGGTTGGAGGGGGCTCTGAGTAACCTGATCTAGTTGAAGATGTCCCTGCTCATTGCAAGGGAGGTTGGACTAGATGACCTTTAAGGGCCCTTCCAACCCAAACTATTCTGTGATTCTATGATCCTATACAAGGAAGCAAAGAACGCAGGAAGTTTTAAGCTGCATGTGAAAATTCTGTTCAGTGCTTTATTTAAGTGGAGCTGACAGGAAAACTACAGGGATTTTCTGTGGTCCAGGTAATACACAGAGTGGTGCCTTTCAGGCCCTCCGTATCCTTTCTGTCCTATCCCCATCACACTCATAAATGGAGCAAAAGTTTTTCTAACTTCTGCTTTCCTTGAAGGATAGAAATGCTATATAAAAATGCTTCTGAATAAGGTGCTCAAGAGCTTGTCTCAAACTTCCCTTTGCATGTTTCTCTTTATTTATACTCAAAAGAGTCTTCATAGAGTTTAATTTAATTACTGTCATACCAAAGCTTGCTCTTTAATGATGAAGAATCTAATAACCATTTGGGATCACATAGAACTTATTTATTGAATTTGGATATCCCGCCATTTCATTTTGAATGTGGATTGGAACAGGGAAAAAAAAGAGTAAACAAGGATTTAATTCTTTGCTTCAGGTATGATAGTTGTCACAAATAACCAATTTATCTCCATTTTATAGATAAATGATTCCTGAAATTAAGAGTTCTCTCTTTACATTTGTACTTAATCAGTTACAGACTTTAATGTTGATATCTTGTTGACAGTATGAATGCTAAATGAGGAAAATGTCATTTCAACCTAGTGTGCAAGACAGCATTTGAATAAGAATGTAAAACACTCAGAATTTTTAAGTTTGCGTAATTTGAAAGAATGCTTCAGAAGCCTATGTGGCAGGAATTACCTGGAAACTAGAAAAATTGGTTTGGAAACATTAACTTCATAGCTGTTTTTCTTCTCCTTCTTACATGGATTTGTCTAAAATCCACTGAAGTCAAGGGCAATGATTTGTTTTCACTGGTGAATAACTTCATAGGCCAAAAGATGAGGCTTATAAAGAGAATATTCTTATTGAATTTCTTTGCATTTCTTAACTTTTAATAAGCATGTTATTTGATAGGTTTAATAATTTAAAAGCTTCTGAAATTCTCCTGGGCTTTTACTCTTAGAAACCAGTCTAAATGCATAACTAAAAAATGCCTTTATGCCTAGAATTGCAAAAATTTATTGACACACAATTTAATTTGTTCATTACATATTACATTACAATATTTACAAATAAATGTAAATTTACACACACCTCCATGGGGACTACACCACATATAATTAGAGGAAGGTATTTTGATGCACTAATTAGTTTATTTTAACTTTTCTTGTAGATTCAGTAGCTAATATGGGCAACAAATTTATAGCAATGCAATTTCATCCAGCACATTTGTGTGTGAATGGAGAAGGTTGGCCGGTACTAATAAGCATTTCTGTTTTGTACTGCAGACTGCACTGCACGTCATAACAAATGAATGGGCCTGCAACCTGCTTCCACCTGCATCATCTGACAGTGTCAATATCTTGGGTTGCTTTATGTACCCCACGATGATGACCTATGATAAGGATAAGAGATATTCTAAACTACAGAAAGCAGATGTAGAATATTATTGATGTTGCTGATGATAAAAATGGAGGCATAAAAAACTCTAAAGTAATTTTTTTGATCCACAACCATTTCTCCAACTACTGAGCTATTCACAAATCCTTTGGGAAAGAGGCTACTCATCTTAAAAAAAAAATTCTCAAATCAAAGTTATCTATGCAAAGTCCATAATGACATACTGGATTATTACCTGTGGAAGAGAATAAGCTCTCTCAAAAAATTTTATAGGTAGACAAATAGGGAACTGTACTGTGTTTTCAAAGTTATCTCTATTTGATGAAAAACCAACATTGTATAGGTCATAAAATACAAGAAGTTCTTCAAGGTCTCTTGATAGTTACATGGGTGTTTGACAGTGACCCATTAAAGCTGGTGGCAAAATCACAATTGACTTACCTAGGACCGTGTTTTTTGTGAAGGCATAATTGGTAGACATCATTACTAATAGGACATTGCACTGTACTCTTAATAAGTTCTAACTGAAAGGTGCAGGCATTTTCAATTCAGCTTCATAAAACTGAAACCTTGACTGAGTAAGTCAGTTCAGCACTGAGACTTAGAGTTCAATCAGATGTTCTTCTCTGGTGGTCCTTCCAAATTCTTTGTAGTTTGATCCAATCTTTCTTCAAATCCCTTTTGTTACTTGCCAGTGAACTATTAATCAGAGCTCATGTTATATCACTGTTAAGATTTATATGCAATTGAGAAACTGCTTTCTTTCAGATTTATTTTTATCAACTCTATTGTTTTGTGGGTTTTGATTTGGTTTATTTTCTGTTGAAGGTAAGCAATATTCACCAGTTGTGCCAAGAAAAAAACAATACAGCACCATCTCTTTGACTAGTCTGTGAAAAGTAAACATAGAAAGAAACTTCACTGAAGTGCATAGCCAAAAACTCATATTGTTTCTCTCTCTTCCCCTTCTCACCCCCAACACTGTACTCCACATTTCTGATGTGGAGAGCAATGCAGTTACAAGCCAAACATTTGTCATGGTTTTAGCTGGGATAGTTAATTTTCTTCACTGTACCTGGTATAGTGCTGTGTTTTAGACTTGGTATGAAAATAATGTGATAACACACTGATGTTTTTAGTTGTTGCCAGGTAGTGCTAACACTAGTCAAGGACTTTTCCAGCTTCCCATGCTCTGCCAGGTGCA
>WEKW01001165.1:7160-32567 GCA_013389905.1 Sula dactylatra
ATTTGTCCCTGCGCTTAATCAGAATGAATCATTCAGAAGTATTTTTTCAGATGCATAAGTCACCACAGCCATGACTTTAGCAGGTTCTGTAGAGGTCACACTGAAGAGTAGAGGTTTGTCCATAATAAGCCTTGCTTGAGTTATTATTATAGCTATCTTAGAGTGCCGTAATAAATGAGGGTGAGTACGTGGATGTGAAATAGCATACTTCACTGCAGTTTCATTTTGTTTCCCACCCTTTGGAACAAAGATTTCCTCACCCAAAATAACTTTTGTGTACCTTTTATCACATTCAGAATAAAAAAAAAAATTACCTTGCTTCAGCCTAAAGAGTAAAAAGAATATTTCAGGATGTCAGTCAATCTAAAACTCACATGAGAAATCTCTCTGGTGGTAATACTCAGCACTCAAACTGTTACTACACTTTGCTGAAGAGCATTCAGACCTTTCTGAATTTGATTGTACTCTTTGAAAAATGTGAATCTATCTGGATTGATGGTACATTTATGTGTACATTATCTTTGCCTGTGTACTCCAATGGGGCATCTGTCTTTAATCTTACAGAACTTTGACAGTGTGTCTCATAAGCATACAAATTGAGCAAGTTCCTTTTGCAAACTAATCAAGTTCCCACTGACAACCTGAGCCATCTTTCTATTTTAAGTGTGATAACATATTCATCCTCCCCTATCAAGGCATGACTAGTGGATAGAAATATTAACATCTTTCATATGTTATTATCTAGCCTCTGATAATCTAAGGGAAATAGAAAATACAGTTTTTAGTGTTGGAATCTGTGATGATCCTTCATTAAACAATTAAAAGAAGAGCACATGGAATACACTAAAATGCACTGTCAGCTGCTAAACTAATAAGATTATGATCTATATAATAGCCTAGCTATTATTCTTATAAATTGTTGAAAATGAATGGATGATATTTCTATTAAAAGTGGTACTAATATTTGGTGGTTTTATCCTTGTAACAGTGCTGTGTTCATAAAAGGCATGTCTGACTCCGCTTTATAAAAATAACTTGGAACATGAGAGCAGTGAATGCTTAGAGAACACCACCTGATCCATGGCTAACAAATAGTATAAGAGTGTGTGTGAAGAGTAAGCCTACTGAAGTTCTCCATTTTGACCTATACGTTATTCTTTATGCTTGTGATTTCCCTAAGACCCTGAAACTGCAGTTATCTGCCTCTGGGCGTACCTCTATAATAGTGCATAAAAGTTGTAAAGGTGGAGTTTTGTTTGTTTGTTTTAAGGTTCCTGATTTGTGAGGTTAAGCTTCAGAGATTGAGTGACTGCATTTATTACTTCAGTGGGAATTGTGAACAATCATGTGTCTTGGGTTCAGGCTTTGAGACCTATATCATCCACTTACTTTAAGGCTATGTTTACATGGCACAATCCAGTGCAATACCAGTGACGTCTGAGCTGGCCTTGACATAGGTGCAATACCGTGAAGTTCTGCATAAGGTCATTTACCATTCCAGTGGGTAGAAGCTTTCTGAGTGTCTGTGGTTTAAAAAAAATAATGTGCCTCCTGGTTTAGCTTAATTTCTCTACTGCACCTAAGGTGGATGAAACTCAAGGCAGACAAGCAAAAAGATGATCTTCAGCGACAACTGATGGGGAGATAGATAATTCAAGGGGATTCACGTGGGGATAGGCAGCAGTTGCTGTTATTGCTGGGTTTTAGTAAAGGAGTTAGACAGCTGAATGCCACATGTATAGCTACCGACATTAGACCAGTTTGTCTGTTCCTAACACAGAAGGTAATCTGAAAACGTGTTATGCATATTTGACTTACCACTATAACACTTGAACTTCTCAAACTATATATAGCTCATTCATTTTTACTAAAGGAATGGTTTTAACATAGGTTACTGGACTAGGCACGTGTTAGTGTGTTGAGAGAATTAACATCTTTCCAATTTTTTTGCTAACCTGGTTTTCGATAATTAATTTGGTCAGCATACCTGAAAGATTTGGGGTCTCTTGCTCTTTGTTATAGTTTTAAGGAACTGATTTTTTGGTTTTCCATTTGTCTTAAATTTTGGTGGATGTTACACAGTCTAAGGTAATATGAGTTGATATTTTTTGCTAGTGAACAGGCCGCTACATAAAACCTTCAGTGTGTCACTGTCTTCAAGAAATTACAGCTGATCCACTGCCTTAAACAGTGGCTGGTTTGAGTTATTTTAGATTTAAGTGTTCCTGGTTCAGCTGCAGTTTAGGAGCACATTATTTCTCTAGCACAAACTTTAGTCATCCCCTAGACTTTAAGAAAACAGCTGTGAAACCAGGAAACAGTTATGTATGTGTGTGGTGGGTTAACTGTTAACTGTGCCTGGCTGCCAGATGCCCACCCAGCCGCTCACTCACTCCCCCTCCTCAAAAGGATGGGGAAGGAATGAGGATGAAAAGGCCAATGGGCTGAGAAAAAGACAGGGACATTGCTTACCAATTACTGTCATAAGCAACACAGATTTGACTTGAGGAAAATGAATTTAATTTGTTACTAATCAAAATAAATTTGTCTGGTTAGAAGAAAACTAAAAGAGCTTCCTACCTGCCCTCCAATCCCCACCTTCATTCCAAACTCCTCTACCCTCTCTGGTGCGCCTCCTCCCTCCTCCTGCCCAGCCCGAGGGGTCTCAGGGCTGTTTCTCACACTTTTCCCCTCGCTGCCCGGCAGCGTTTTGCCCTTTCCCAAATCCCCTTTCCCCGAGCTGCCGCCAGCCTCGCCGAGGGGCTCGGCCGTGCCCTGCGGTGGGGCCGCTGGAACCGGCTGTCCCCGGCATGGGCAGCCCCTCAGCTCTCCTCAGAGGGGACCCTGCCACCCCGCCGCTGGCCCTGGGGCACTGGCACCCCGTGCAGCTCTTTGCATCTCGAGGCTTTCTGGCATGGTAGGAATCTTTACATCACCCCACATCTCTGTTGCTGTAACTGCTCAGGTGACTGTTAACAAGGCAGTAAGATATGGTTTACATGGACCTGTGGTAGAGAAAAGGCTTAAAGCCTTGGCAATGAATTTCAGGTGTCTCCTGATAGCAGAGGAATAGTCAGACAGGTAATGCCGAGCTCCAGCCCAATGCCAGAGCCCCGGGCTCCACAGGCAGTACGCTTTCCCCTTGTTTTGGCCTTGCTGTCCACACATCTTCCAAAGTGTCCTGGTGCCTGGAAAGCACCAGTCTGCAGTGCTGAGATTCAATGCTGCTATGAGCAATTGCAAACGGGATCTTGTATAGGAACATGTCTCCAAATAACTGTGAAGAAAAAGCAGTGTAACCCATCATATTCAGTGAGACACAAAATGTTGAAATCAGGGGCCAAAATTATTTTTAACAGTGTTTATGCAGAAATGCTGGTACAGGTTAAAGTATCAGTCATGAAATTGCATAGTAATCTAAGTCTTCTCTGTATTACAATATTGGCCAAATAGCTGACTGCTCCTAAAAACACTCATCATCTTCTGAAAGGACAGAATAAAGGATACAATTAACTCTAAAATGGAGTTCTAGGAATATTTCCACTTTTTTTCTAAGCACAGAGGAGATTGCTTCCAGGGAAGTAAAGGTAATTTTCAACACTAGTTCTGAGAGTTTGCACAGCCTTTTATGCAATATTTCTAAAAATGCTCTACCTTTTTAAAAATGTTAAAGACAGAAAAATTAGATTAGATTTTTGAGATCAAAATGGTGGAGTACTGCAGACATAAAATTTATCTGTAATTTGAGGCACAGGCTGTACGTTGTTCTGACAACCTTAAAAAGCCCTAATTTATCCCTAATTTAGGTGAGAATATTGGAATTAAAATTAAGATTTCAACAATTTTGTTTAATTGTGAAGAATGAAGAAACACAGTCTTTCAAACTACTGACTTCAGGAGGGAGAGCAAACTTGTTATCCAGCTTCAAACAAATTTGGTTACATACGCGGAGATGATGCATGCATGTCACCTAATATGCACGCCATATATTGTATTTCTTTCAGCCAACTGTAACATTTCTCTCTATAAAAACAGTAAAATAATTACATGCTGCTATTAAAAATCTCCTATGAAAGAACAGTTGGATGTCTTCTTTTCTTTATACCCTGAAGGTTATGATAAAAAGAATATCATAATTATTGAAATTACTTTAAAGAGCTATAAGTAGCAAAAGAATTTTAAATCCAGTCTTCCTAGTTTGGAGCTGCAGATAACATGAGTGCAATTGCTGTCATTTAATCATAAAAATACTGTATCTGAAATATGGACACAATTAGACCTATCTAGCTGAGATCAGAACCACAAAATGCAATTCATCATAAAATGCCTTCACTTCTGTTCACACCGGTCCTTTTAGGGACTGGAGGAAAGCTGAAAATCAGGACTCAAAACCCTGGAGCTTTCTTATTGCTGCAGAGAGATAGGATTATCTTAGTTGTAACTTAATTTTTCTAAGCTATGGCAAATGAATAAAAATCTTGTCTTTCTGATATTTAGACAATTTACCTAATACTTAAAGAGCGGTTACTAAATAAGTATTTTCAGACCAGTGCATGTGTTTCTATATTGAAGTAATAATAATTAGTAACTGTCCTGACAGATGACTGTTTGGTAGACCTTCATCATTCTTATTGACAAAATAATTCAGTCTGTCTCCCACTTTTTGATAGATAACCTGTGTTTTTAAGCTGTATGAGGAAGAAGTTCAGTTAAGCGGAATTGGTTTTTCAAAGTTCTAAAGCGTTAGTTTCTTGTAACATATAATGTAAGTATTTTTAAGATTTTTTTTTTTTTGAGTATTAAGTATAAAGTTTATCAGTGCATGCAGTCAGGATCCTTACTGTAAAAGGAACCTTAAAAATTGCCTCATGATATGAAAGTGTTCATATCAAGGGGCTGATTTTAACTGCCCTTCAGTTAAAAGCAAAGCAAGAATAGGTTTTCTTAACAATAGAAATCATGAATAATTAACAAGCAAAATCACAATTTCACATGTTGTGAGCCATCTAAATGTATTCAGAGTTTAAGAAAAAGAAAGACTGCTTTAAGTTTTAATCAAATTTCACACCTGCTGAAATATATTCATGCCATATTTGATTGACAAGTCTAATACAAATAACCCAATCTATAAAGAGAAGTGCTACATTTAAGGTCAGACATGTCATTTTCATCTACCTGTGTTCAAAATGCATAGCCCCGAAAGGCTGTGGTTATTTCCAAAAGACTCCATTAATTTCCTTTATCAACTTCATTTTTATCTACTATCCATGCCAGTGCTTCTCCAGAGGACTAAAATGGGTCTGATGAGTGCTATTAGTTTTTTGAGAACACAGTAATAATTCCCTGTCTTTTATTTGTATGTTATTTTCTTGTCTTCATGTATTTAGAGATTCATTCATCCCTCTTTGTGTATTAACCAAATATCAACTAAGTGGAAAAGTCCCTAAAACCCATGGTACAGGAAGTTTTTACATTTTCATGTAGTGTTTCTTTGGCTGATATCAGTATTCCTTTCAGTAAGCTTTGTTGGTGAGTTGGCTTTCATGGAGGAGACTGCTGAGATATTGTACAAAGAATCATTGGAGAGGAAACCAGAAGAAAAATGGATCTTGATATCAGCTGAGGCAAAACAGATGCTAAAACAATGGGAAGATCTTGACTCAGTCGGTCTAACAGTCAGCAGCTTATTGAGTTTAAACAACTAAATATTTCTCTCAGAATTACTAGGAGGAAATTAAGAAGAATACTTGACTTCTACAGGTAATATCTAGATTTGAACAGCTAAATATGATTATTTTCTAGATATCTAGAAACATTTTTTTAGGCATGGACTGTTGCTAAGAAGAAAAAAATTTTGAAAAATGCTTTTGAAAATAAAGTACTGGGGCAATGGAAAGGCAGTAGGAGGGCATGATATGAGGAAGGAATATCTGATAGAGGATTGTGGGAAGATGTAAATGTGCTAACTGCAGTGCAATTCCACCATTGTCAGAGAGGGGAACATGTGGTTAGGATGAGAGATGATGAACCCTCTAAGTATTGCTTGGAAAACTCTGGCTCCTAAGTTCTGGCTTGCCAGTGAGAAAAAAAGAACACAGCATAATAATAGTGAGCAAGACCATGGAGCTCTTAATGTTAATTAACTATTTGCTAGTAACATAAATTCTTTTGAAAAAGGCTGACTTTGCCTAAAATCGTATTATGATATTTTCTTAAATTGGAGGACAGGATAAATACTATTCTTTGAATTTTCACACTACCAATTTCTTACAAAATTGGTGTCTAGATGACATCATTAACATGCCTGGTCTGTTCTGTGTTATGTCTGAAGTTGTGTGTCCTGTGTCCTGTACAGTTCCTCCACTAATCTGCCATAATAGTACTTGGTGAGCTGCTGCAGTCAGATCTTGCGGTTTCTTTGTTATTTGTGTGGGACATTCTCAGCCCTGTCTGAAGAACTGGGTAAAAATGTTGAATCTGATAGATGATAAATGAAATAGGAGACTAAGGAATTCTACACAAGTCAGCTCCGTTAGTACAATTGATTAGTGGGCAGGGTCAGACTTCAAGAAAAGAAGCACTCGTGAGATGAAGGAAGAAATAGATAGTTGGATGCTGGAAAATGTTTAATAGGGTTAAATTAAATATTTAAATTTGTAAAGCTTTCATATAAAGANTTAATTACTGAAGAAATTTTAAGTTATTTAAGATTTGCTGCCAGCGTAAGCATGTTCACTGTAAAATCTGTCTGATGGTCCTAAACTCATGTTCTGGTGGATTAAATCTTTGGGCTTGAAAAAATATCATCTAGGTATGTAATGATACTTCTAGCAGTAAGGAATAATGCTTTTCAAGTTGAGCTCTATGTGGTTTGGGTTTTTAGTTTTGTTTTGTTACATATATCAACACATAACCAAGGCATAAGATATCTTAAAAATCTTTGAGTCTCAGTATTGCAACTTACACAGCCAGACATGGAAAGTTACTGAAGTGGATGCAGGAGTGCCTATCTGGATCATGTTGCGAAGTCAGGTCTTCTGTTTTATAGGACCTTATTTAATAGACACCTGCAGCAGCCAATAGGGCAACAGTTCAAATATTTTTAAATGTTGTTACCTTCCACATCCACATTAATGTTTTTTTGAGGCACTTGTGTTGCCCAGTCAGTGGCTGTGCTTGAAAATAAGAAATACAGGAAATAGGTGGCAGTCTGGTTTTCAGTATGCTTTCCTTAATTTTATGACTACTTCTCCTAGTCTTTCTGATTCCTTTAACAATTGCATAGAGAAACTTCTTACACATTTTTTACTATATTTAAATTGATTTTTAGAACAAATATTGCCATAGTGAATGCACGAAATAGTGTCTCTATGCATTGAATAGGAATTTTTAATTTCATACAACATTAGCAGCTTGCTGTAGTAAGTCTTCAGACACTGCATAGCACAAAGGTACTGAAAGAGATAAAAGGAATATATACTTTTGTTTGAAAAATTAGATAAAATGCCCATGCCTGTGTCTCTATGTAACCATGAAGATGAAGAAGGGTCTTTTAATAGTAAACTTTATATTTTGTTCTTATGATACAGCAAATACATTACTTCATTGTCAAAGCCACAAGCCTCCATATAGCTCCAATAACAAACAGTGACTAAAAAAAGTATTACAATTGTATTGTGTTATACATTGCTACCTCTTTTTTAGGGAAAAAAAAAAATTAAATATTAAGTGGGATCATAATAGTGAGTTTGTAGACATGAATGACAGACAACTTATGATGATTCTGAATTGGAAAGGATTCATCTTATTTCAGTTGTCCATGACAAAAATGAAATCATCAGGAATGAAATAAAGCTGATCCTGGCAGGCCCTTGTCTCTGCTTAACTAGCCTCTGGAAAGGTTGTGGTCAGATGATTTATGTGGTCCACTCAGGATCTTCCAGCATCAAATAGTCTTCTTGTACACTTCACCTCTCTTTTGGTCTCATGAAGTTACATTTTATAAATTAAATATTGTGTTAAGGGGGAAAAAATATCTTAAAAAAGATTCTATTGATTGTAATGATTCCCGGACTCAAATATAAGTGAATTTTACCTGCGGTGTATGATGGCAGATGGGTTTGTTTATTACCACCTGTTCTATCTGAGTCAGCAGCTGTATTTGTAAACTGGTAATACAGTATTTAGTAAATGACCAGATTTCTGCAATGATTTCAAAGTATTTGGGCTCAAAATCCCTTCCTTCTGAAAATTGTAATGATGATTTATGTAGATGGTTTTATTTAGTTATTGTATAAAGATATTATTTTATTCTTCCAAAATAGGGAGACATGTGATGTTATAACTTAGCCCTATCTCAAAGCAATTAAAATTATCTCTATCAAGCTTAGTCAGTGCCCATTAAAATTATTTCAGACATTAGCACTTTGTTGGATTCTTTCTTAATGAGCTTGGAAAAAATGATAAATGATGAGATGATAAATCCATAAAACTAGATCTGTTCACATACTACTCTTACTAACTCTTTGTTTGTTTTTACCTCCAAGCTACTCATATCTTTCTCAGGAAATATCTTTTAATATTCAGAACTACGTTGTGTGCAGAGTAATATACACATTAATGGGAATGTAAAATAAAGCTATGTAAGGATTGCATTCATCTAAAGGTCATATTTTTTTCTAGTTAAAAGACAACACAGTAGGTTATTAAAAGTTTCATTAATATTCAGTGAGTTCTTAGCTCTCACTATAACACTGTTTTTATACTGAGCCAGGACAAAAGTGGATTTTCCTAATTTAAACCTTGTACAAAGAAATCCTAAGTGACTTCATTACAAAGATGAACAGATGAGAATAGAAAGATGTTAGAAAACTAAGAGATTCTATAAGACCTGTAGTAAATTGAAATTAATATTAAATTAAATTATTCTATGACAAAATAATAGTTCACGTGAACAAGCATTCATTAAATGGTATGTTCTTATTACTATGAGAATTTTAAATGCAAAGCACCATGTTTAGCTTTTAATTAGAAATGCTTTCAAAACTTTGTGTGGCACTCAAGTCCCTCAAGGAAATATGTTGTTGAATTTGTTAGATATAATTTTTTAAAAATATACTGTGCTACAATATAAAACTTGGTTTAAAAGAGTAACACAATATTGTGAGTGTGCAAATACCAAAAACATCTTGTGCATCTGTTGTCTAAGCTGAGGACTTGTAGTCTGTTTAACTGATTTCTTGTTTGGAAGCGGTTCTGCATCGTTCATCAACATTATGCACTATTTTTTTTTTTTTTTATTTTTTATAATTTTGCTGACTTGGGGGGACCAGAGCTGCATGCAGTGTTCAAGATGCAGGGTCATCGCACATTTATATGGTGGCATAATAATATATTTTTGTCTCTTCAGTACAATTTTTTTCTTTTAGTAAAGCAATTTGAAGCCCCTGAAAAGACAGAGAGGGATAACAGGTGGTAACATCATGAAACAAGAGCTGAAATCCTTGTATCAGACATTGTAAATTGCAAAGCCTGGTAAAGAGTTTCACAGTTTCTCTCCCCAGAAAACTGTTGAACAGGAGTAGTTAGTAACTTTAATGGAAAAGAAAGATCCTCTTGATGCTCTCTATCACACTGTTAGAAAGCTGGCTTGGTGCCGAGAGCTGCGGCGCTAAAGCACAGGATCCAAAGGTGCACTGAAAGCTAGAGCGGTCTCACTGTTTCTAGGCTTCTAATTTCAGAAGATGTTTTTGTCTGACTAATGAGATCTAACATGGACAAAAGTACAAATGGTCAGAGGACCTTCTCTTGCTGACGAGCATGTAAAATGCCCAGAGATCCTACTGTAAGTGAACTAGCCACTCTGTCAGAAACATCAAGGGATGCTGGAAATTCCCAGTTCTACTGAGATCGAAGAATAAATCTTTTATTAAAGGATTTAATATGTTTTTATTCATTTATCACAAGAGATTCATTTTGTCTGTTCTGTAGCTGCCATAGCTTTTAGAAAAGAAGGATTAGGTTGCATAAGCAAAAAAACCCAAACCAGTATCTCTTACTGAAATAAAATGTTTTCTCTCTATTTCCTTCGATCTTGTTTTGTAAGATGACAAAAAGTTTTTGCTAAAATATCCATTCCTTTTGTAAAAGCACTGGATTAATAAGCAGCAGATTCCTAGGGAACTAATGAGTGGTATTAAAAAAAAAAACCCCAAAACAAAAACAAACAAACAAAAAAACAAAAACAAAAAAAAAACCAAACCAGAGGGTTATTCTGGGAAGAAAATAATTCTAGAATTTCTAAGAGTTGTCTATATTAATTCTCTAACTGCACATATCTATGAATAGTGGTGGCTGGGATAGTCTAAACTATCCTGAGAAAATATTTCAAAGTATCAGAAAATGATGGTAATACTAGGGAGGATTTGCTCTGTTATTTAATTTGGGTGGACGTAAGTATACATTCTGTGAGTCAGAAAAATAAAAACTAACAGGAGGAATGGACTTTCATGAGAGTAATAGTAACCTACACCGCCTTCTGTGGGTTTAGAGAAATTGGAAAATGCATTAATGAATAAGTAGATATAACTTTACTTTTACTCCTATTACTTTGATAATATAAAGAAAGAAATTTCCAAAGCTTGCTTTAGCTTCCTCTTGAGAATTTGCTCACAGTGATATCCAGGTCACTCAGACAGAGATGCATGGCAATATATAATCAAAACTTCAATTATAGAAGATCTTTAATGTCAGGCTTTTTTCTTTCACTTCCCTGGAGAAGGGAATTCTGAAACAGTATTGGTTTCTGCTCCTAGAAACTAGTTGCATTTCAAACTGCCAGAGCAGTTTGGGTGAGGTGATAACTGGTTGCAGAGATCTGAGTTGTAAGGAGAAGCCCCCTATATTCAGGATGGAGTTGGGTGATGGCTGCTCTGGTAGCTCCATGGCACCAAAATGAAGGGAGCAGACTGAAGAACAGACGGCTCCTGAATGCTCAGACTTTTATATAAATGTGGTAATGAGGATAGGTTTGTGAAGCAAAGAATGGCCTTGGAAGCATGTGAATTCTTTATCCAGTCTCATTTCTTTTTCAGAAAGGTGGTAGCATTCAAACTTTGGGCATACTAGAGCTGCAGATTCCCAAAGAGCGAGAAGATTTGGGAATTTTAAAATCCTAGAGATGCTGATCCCTCTTGGCTCTTGTTTTAAAGGCCAAACAAATGGAGCACCTGCCAGTGCTTGTGCTTTTTGCCAGAAGAGTAGAGGCAATGTCTGTGCCCATCCAGGGCTAAAAATCTCACTTCAGAGAACACAGCTCTTGCAGCCAGTCAGCAAAGCAGAATTCATGCATAATATAAAATAGAAAGTCTCAAAGATATAAAAAAGGAGTCTTAGAGAAGAAATGGAGATCTAAATGTGCCATCTAAAAGCAACAGACAACAAATTTTTTTCAGCCCAACTGAGCAGTCAAGAGTAGCAGAGGCAAAAGCTCTTTTGTAACTGCATTAGATAAATGCAGAAGAGAGAGAGCGTAGGCTGAATCTCCATGAAATCCACTGGATAAAAGATTCTTAAGCTCATTGTTCTGGCATATAAATACATATATATGCACTATGTGAATACACTGGAGAGACTACAGCTGGAGCACTGTGCCCAGTTCTGGGCCTCCCAGTTTGAGAGAGACATGGACGTACTGGACAGGTCCAGCAAAAGGCCAGGAAGATGACTGAGGGAGTGGAGCATCTGACGTACTGGAAGAGGCTGAGAGCTGGGATGGTCTCATAGTTTAGTCCCAGTCAGCCACTCAGCACCACACAGCCACTCGTTCACACCCCCACCCCAGTCGAAGGTAGAGAATTGGAAGAGTAAAAGCAAGAAAACTCATGGCTTGAGATAAGAACAGTTTAATAATTAAAATAAAATAGTGATAGTAATAATGGTAATGATAATGATAATGATTATGATAATAATAATAATGATATTATAATAAAGAAAAAGAAAATAACAAGAGAGAGGATCGAAACCCAGGGAAAAAAAAAAGGAAAAGGAAAAAAAACCCACAAATGCTGCAACCACTCTCCACCCACTGACTGACACCACCAGTCCCCGAGCCGCGATCTCTGCTTCCCCCAGCCAGCTCCTCCCAGTTCATATACTGGGCATGACGTCACATGATATGGAATATCCCTTTGGCCAATTTGGATCAGCTTACATGGATATGCCCCCTCCCCTCCCAGCTTCTTGTGCCCCTGGCAGAGCATGGGAAGCTGCAAAAGTCCTTGACTAGTGTAAGCACTACCTAGCAACAACTAAAAACATCAGTGAGCTGTCAACATTATTTTCATACAAAGTCCAAAACGCAGCACTATACCAGCTACAGTGGAAAAAATTTAACTTTATCCCAGCTAGAACCGTGACAGACAGGTTAGCCTGGAGAAGGAAATGTTCAGGGGATCTTTTCAATGTGTTTACATACCTAATGGGAGATAGCAAAGTACGGGGGCAGGCTCTTCACAGTGGTGCTCAGAGACAGGACAAGAGACTACAGGCACAAATTGAAATATGGGAAATTCCACTTAAACAAAAGAAAACAATATTTTTTTTTTTTTTTTTTGACTGTGATGGGGGTTGGACACTGGCACAAGTTGCCCAGAGAGGTTGTTGAGTCACCATTCTTGGTGTTATTCAAAACCTGACACATACAGCCCTGGGCAACCTGCTTTAGCTGACTAGATGGAGTAGATGATCTCCAGAGGTTCCTGCAGACCTCAGCTATTCTGTGATTCTGGGATAATATGGCCTCTTGGACAGAAGTTGAATTTATATAAATTCAGATCATTAAGTAAATTTTTAAGTGACGACAATTAATTGTTAAATATTTGCCAAGGATCTTGATAAATTCTACAGCTGTGAAAATTTTACACCAAGAATGAAATGTTTTCTCAGAAAGTGAACTTTGGTTCAAACATAGATATTGGACTTTTCTTATGCAAGTCAAAACCTTTCAAGGCTTCTCAGCTGGGTAGGATTGAATGTTGTTGCCTTAAGATTAAGAATAAAATAACTTTTTAGAAAGAGCTATATTCCTGCTGTACTATTTGAATTTAATTTTAAAATTATGTAAATATTTTTATCAACACTTATATAAGCTGCAAGGATGACACTGAAAAACATTAATCTGTTGATTAAATTTTAATCTATGTCTGAATGCATTTACACGTAGTGAAATCTTCTTAGGTAATGGTCTTAAAGCTAGCTGTAGAGAAGATTGAAAAACTTGCAGAAAATGTGATGTCATTAGCTCCTAGAGTAAGACCAGCGTTTTATTTAAAATCATCAAAGCAAAGATTTTTTTACCAGGAGTCTCTAACTCTCTGGGACACCTCTAGTAAGTTCTTCGAAGGTCATCTTTGTCTGCAGATGTGTCCCCTTACCAAGAAGAAACTTTTAGGTTGTGGTCTTCTTTTTATTTAGCAAATATTAAGCAATACTTGACAATTATAATTGTTGAGTTGATTAATACTTCATAGATACATGAAGGAGGGTTGGGATTTGTATTTTAATTGCATTTTAATTTTTGTTTCTAATTGCTTTTTCTAAAATAAAACTGACAATTTAGAAAATACATGGATCCCTGGGGTTTTTCTGGGGATTTCTTTGTTTGTTTAGTTTTATTTTATTTTATGTTTTAACTGAGAACAAAGAAGTTGCTTCTCTGACCTTATCCCAGTGAAACTGTGTTCAAAGTGGTTTAAGACTGCAGGGACTTAATTCTCTCTAGAAGATAATTAATGTGCTCCTCTTCAGCAAAATCTGCTTTACTTTTTAACTCCCTTTCTCCTAATTCAGCTCCATAGCTGCCAGTTTTCCATCATCCAAACACACAGAACTGGACATAGTCGACAATCTCTTTGAATTTTCTTACCAGATAATTGTTTTCCTGATTCAAGATGAATTTCTTAGGTCTGGAGTTTGAGTGCAGTTTTAGGTGACCATTTCCCCAGTGATGGTCAGATTTATCCAATTCATTCTGTTTCCTGCCTAAGTTTCTACAGCATCTCTATTAAGCTGCATTTTCTGTCTTCCCCCATGACTCTTTTTAGCAATTCAGCTTGCTGCCTTCTGTCATTCTCCCAGAGAGTTTTCAGGATGGTGGCCAGCTGGCAAACTGCCTTCCCTAAGCTCTTTTCATGTCATATTGCAGCATCTTTCTTGTTCACCATTGGTAGTTCAGGTCCAGGAAAAGATCGAGGACTAAAAGAGATTGCAGTAGTATCAAGAATAGTACTTCAAATTCTGCACAAATAGTAAGGGGAGCTAAGCTGCAATATAACACCTTCTGTAAGGTGACTCCAGCATACATACTTTTGAAAACGTCTTGTCATCAAGAAGTAACCTCCACCATCTTACTTATAAAGAAGAAAAAGTTGGTGCCTGAAAGGATAATTTAAGGGCAACGAGATCCTCAGAAAGTTGCCTGAATGCGTTTATGTCTTCATCTTTGTTGATTTCAAAGATAAGAGTAGTGTTATTAATCCATAATGTGGTTGGAATTAAATATTTTGCTTCTTTAAACTTTATCTCGGAGATGATCATTGCTGCCTTTCTCCACACTGGTGCTTGTCTATGTTGAGCATAATTAAAGAAAGCACCAGCAACCCAGTAAGGATATGGGAACCTTTGAGTAGGATCAGATGGAGTCTGGCTTTTCTTAAGTACTGACTTCTTGCTTTGCAATGTGGGGAGTCGCTGTCACCAAGGCACTGTCATTCCTCCCCTATTTTAAGTGAAAAAGTATGCTTCTTAAATCCATTAATGCACCGCTCTCCACCGGGAAACTCCCTTCTCCACCTGCTAGTTAACCTGTAGTAACATATGTAGGACTTAACTATTGCATTGATGCTTTAAGACTTGAGTTGCTCATCCATGTTTTTGAGCTATTGCTCTTTTGGTTTCATATTTGTCTAAACATTAACTTCAAGCATATAGCTAGCCATCCAAACAAGTATTTTGACTGTGTTGTTAACTATGTGCTTTCTAATTCATGCATGAAAAAAAATCTAATTTACTACTCCATAGCTCTCAGCTGGCCTGGAATTAGTAGAGCCTGTATTGGCTTGTGACTGTTGAAACCAATATTGTCTTGTTTTCCTGACCTCCTTACATGTAAAAAAGATTGACATGGCAGAGTAATAGAAAGTGTATTGCTTTAGGGTTTAGTATTAAAGATAAACAACACAAATGAAACTGAAAGCATATGGCATTCCTTGCCTTCTATGCCATCTGATGAGCAATACATTTTGTATTATGATCCACTTTGGAGGCTTTAAACCATTAAAACCTTGCTGCTTTGTTTTGCATGCTTGGAAGTTGCCAGTTAAACCAACTGGAGTAGCCTAATTTAGCTGATTGTGTGACTGATGTGTCAGAGCTCTGGCTTTGAATTTTCTAGGCTGGAAGTGAAAAATTGGACAAAATGAATTGAATACAGCAGATTGTATACCCTAACAGTGCCTTAAAAATGAAACACTGAAGATGGAACTTAAACATTATTTATGAAAAACATATAAAGGAAACAAAGAAAAGCAATGAGTAATTCTTATATTCAGGTAATACATTCAAGAGATCACAAAAAATTAGCATTTCCTTATGGTTACCTAATGGAACTATTCAATATCTCATAGAATATTTTATGAATATTCAGTTAAACTGTTAACTTCAGTATATTTCAAACAAGATAACTTCAAGTGGCTCTACCCCTCGAGTCTACTTCAAGATCTGTGCTAAGATTGAGTGTAGTGGTTTTCCTCAGTTGAAACAAAGGATTTGAAATATTGCACTTGAATGGATGTGTTTGCTTGATACAGTGATGTTAAGTGGGTAAATAACTCATTTAGAACAACAACAGAAGGAAATGTCACCCTAAGATCTTACTGAGAAAACAATTACACATTCTTTCTTGAAACTTTCTTATTTCACCCCTATCTAGATAGTATGATTTGTTATTTTTGTAGCTAACATCTTGTCTGGCATAGCGACGATATGACAAGACTGACCTAGAGGTTCCCCGAATTAAAAGAAAATTTTCTATAGTTTGAATGTGTTTGGAGAGAAAGGCTTATAGCATGCATTTACCATTGGTTTGTATTACATTGGTTTAAAACTTTAAAATATGATTGCCTAGAAACTTCTTTTAAGCATTCAGGTATTGATTCTATTTTTCAATGAAGTATTTGTTAATCACAGACTCTTAAAGGTTGAAGAAATGTTAGCTCACACCACACCTTTCTTTTGACTGAATTTCTTGGAAATATTTGATCACTTTGGTTACAAAATAATATAAACATTCTCTGGGGCTTTATTTATCTATTTCCATTTATGTCTATCCTATTTTGCATCAGTCCTTTTCTTCCAGAGATACAGATCTATTTAGACAGGTCTGGCATAGTGTGAGACAGCTTGTTCATGTTTATTTGAGACTGGAAAGAGGAGGAAAGGCAACACCTCTTTGCATATTTTCTTTTAACTTCCCTGTGATTAAACATGTTATGTCAGTGAGTGATAGCCTGATTGAAGGCTCAGCTCTTTGCTGTTGTGAAATTACTGTAGTACTGTCTAGATGTAGGAGGGTGGCCTCAACAAAGCAGAATGACTCACAGGCAAAGTTTTATAGTAGTGGCAAAGCAGGTTCTGGAGAGGCCAGAGGGATGAAAAAGAATCAGCAAGACGTCTGGAAGCCAGGATGGGTATGGTTGTATACTCCCCTGGCTGAAAGAACCTTTCTCTGCATCTCCTCCTCTTCCTAATGTCCTCACACCAGTCTAGCTAATCTGATCTTGTCAGGGGTCTGGGGACTCTTCTTGCTGTGCTGGAGGCAAAACATGGTGCTGGTTTAAGAGCGAGCCGTAACCATTCCCTCTCAGTGCAAGTTGCCATGCTCTGTTAAAAGTACGGGATTTTTAGCTTCATACAGCCTTGCTGAGGCCCTCCTCATGCATCTAGATTGTACTATAGTAACTTCGCAAAGGCAGAGATTGAGCCTTTTGTTGTGTTATTCTTCTTTTTCTAGCTAATTATACCAAAATATTTAACTATACTGATATTTATCATACTTACGACAATGCCAAAAGTGTTTCACTATCTCTTATTTCTGCTCAGTCACTTAAATAATTAGATTAGGTTTTTCTGCTTCCAAATTCACTAAAGTTAGATATGTAGAAAAACAGAGGGGTTTTTTTATTACTGGATCTCTCTCCTGCTCTTCCTTCTACATTATCCCTAAAATAATTTAGTAAGTGGCAGCATACTGGTCATTCACATAAGTGTTGTTGCTAAGCAACAAAATTTTTGGATAGCCAGTCTTGTGACCATAGAAAATCTTACTGAATTGGTTGAAAGTGCCATCTCTGGATTACTGTAGCCAAGTCAAAAAAAATGAAAACAGTTACAAAATGTGCCAAAGTAGAAAAACTATTGTTCACCAATACAATTTTTTTGTCTTGCTCAGCATACTTCTGAACAAATCTTATATAGAAAGTTGAGTAGCAGAATAAATTGGTACATTAATGTTCAGTTTGCATGTCTATCTAAATTCAATATCTTAATAAAATTCAGTTATTGATTATTGCATTTCTAATTTGCCTCAAGGCTCTTCTACACAATTATGGCAAAGAAACAAAACATAAACATATTTTCCTGTGGAGAAGTACTCAAAAAATTAAAATAGAATGTAAAGCTGAGTTAAATTTACATTGTCTAGCTTTAAATCTAACAGAGAGCTTTAGCAAGTAGAAAGTTTTATGGAAGTTAAACTGTTTAGGCAGCTACACTGAAAGTATAAAATGTAAAACTGTGTACTAAAAGTAATAGATAGTAAAAGCTAATGTATATTTGGCTCATGAGACTGCCAAGTTCAGGATATCTAAACACTCTTAAAAGTGAAAGTTGAAAATTCTAACTGAAGTGCTTTGCCTTTCATTTCAAACAGCCACAAACTTGGAAAAGGTTTAGGTTTGGATTTGACTCTAGTTTCTACTGCTCAAGTCTCTCTCTGGATGTTCAGTTAAGAACCACCTCAGTATTTTGGCTATGGTGCTTCATAAGTAAGAGTAGTTATCTAATGGAGAATTTATTAATCACAAGGCATATTTTCCTGGAGAGAGAGAGAGATATATAAATATTCAAAGCAGTGCTTTCTCAGAAATAAGTATTGAAATGCTTGCTGACTTATAGATATCATACAATTAAATGCATTCCTAA
Source organism: Sula dactylatra (assembly GCA_013389905.1). NCBI lineage: Eukaryota > Metazoa > Chordata > Aves > Suliformes > Sulidae > Sula > Sula dactylatra. Next base: position 25,419 of record WEKW01001165.1, read on the forward strand.
GTCTCTTACTGATAATTACTGAGGTGCCGATGTAATGTAAAAAATGTAAAAATAAAAAATTAAAAAAAAAGGATTTGTTGCACCAATCTGGTCAAACAGGTGCTTAGCTTCCTGCATTGTAAACCATTTGTGGAGCTGAACATTTGGCTCACTGAAGAGTCTATGTACTTGCTTGCCTGGTTGTTGTATTACAAAAAAACCCAGAGTTCCTCAGAATATTTAATTAATCTGCTGATTAGAGTATTCAGATGGGACTGGTAAGAATTTTTTTTTTTTAAATGAAGCTTCCACTGAACAGAAAAATTCAAGTCTGTAATCTAGAATTACTAAAATGTGAGTTCAGATTACTTCTCCAAAATAATAGAGCAGCTCACGAGGGAGTCTGAGAAACTCTCCCCCAGAATACCCAACCTGCTAACTCTTGGCCTGGGGAGAGAGAGAGTAAAGTTTCAAGTCCCTACTACAGATAGTCAGACATCCATTTATTCTTATGTAAATCATTTTGGATGTGGGCTTCTCCAAGCTTCATTTAAATTATTAGACCTCAGTGTCAAAGCATTCCTTTACCTACTCGTAGCATCCTGATTTTGGGCTACTTAGGGATTCAGCTTAAGGTAAGGGTCTGAGCCTTAGGTTACAGTGCTGCAAGCTAATGTAACACTATGCAAGCATGTGAAATGGGAGACTCAACTCCTTCATTGTACAAGGGAAATGCAGCTGAACCTGGGAAAGCCTGATTTCCTCAAGAGAAGCAAGTTAATGAAAGACTAACAAATGTCTAGACCTGTCCATTTATTTGTGGTCTGACAGATACCTGGTACAAAAAGGTATTATACAATGATGCCATTGTGCAACCTAGGAATAGTTCAGATAGCTTAAGTTATATGGCTTAATGCAAATGCACAGAACTAAACAGATGCTGCTGATAATAAATTCCTCTCAAGTGTATTTTTCAGTTAGTAAAGTTACTAACCAATTATGAAGTGTATAACAAATATAAAAAATTATTGGCTGATAGGACAATATACAATATAGTGAAGAAGGAATCAAACCAATGAATATGAAACACCATGATGCTGTGCTATTTGTCTGGATCAAAAATTTAAGTGGCTTTTCTGGTTCAGTTGGTTTCCTATCTACGACCAGTGGAGCGGAGCACCAGTTGTGTGCCAGTGTACCTGGTGTGTCAGCAATGGCTGGGGAAGAGGAGGATATGGGAAGAGAAACCAGTACCTTTCAAATGAGGATAGTATCAATTTCTTGGCAATGTGGTCCCTCACAGAAAAATGTAGTACCCTTTAGAATCTTACAAAGGGAACTGAGACTTCAGTCTCCACTGGTTGTCACCAGTTAGCAAGCAGCAATAAAGGGACTCTGTGATGCTGTAGGACTCATTTTGGTGGTGGTGAAGTACCAGTCTTAAACATTTAAGCACATTTTCATTTCTGAGAAGAGGTTATCATGGCTAAAGCGTCACTACAGATTTTATTGTGCTTCTGTCTAACAAGTTTTTATACTGTATATTCTGTAACGATAAGCATGATGAGAATTTAATGCAACAAGTCAATACAGCAAAGGATTTTCTTCTAGAAGTAACTGAATCAGAAAACCTTGTGGCAAAATAGTGAATATATTTCCTGTTGCAGTGAGATACCTCATTATTTATTTGACCTTTCAAAATTCTAGTTATTTAAACTTTAATGTAGACTTTAAGAGATGTACTCATATATGAAAAATATAATGAGATCTGGTAATAACTCTAAAACTCAAGGGAACTTTTTAAGTATAGAACATACCTCTTAAACCCTGATGACCTTTAAAACTTGAAGAAACATCTTAAGTGAGCACACTAAAATTATTGCTGTGAGGTATTGGAGGGACTGATAGCTGAAAAGTATTTGATATTAATTAGTGCATGTAATTTTGGAAAAAAAAATGTTTTCAAAATGTTTTTAAAGTTCCTTGCATGAAACCTTTAAGGCTTTTTTGTTTTGTGCTTTTTAGTGTAATGGATTACTCAGGAAATGGTTGAATCTCATCTGCTGCAGGACACCTTTTGGGCCTTAGGAACGGCTCTGTAGAAGTAATAGAAGAGACTTTTGTCCTGTCAGAGCAAGATTTGTTTTTCAGTCAGATAGTCCTTATCTCCTCCAATGAAAAGGCAGTTTTCTGTCTCTTTAGTGAAGTTGTCTTTAAGGCTACGTGCAGGCCATGGCACATTATTTTAAACAGTGAAAAAGGTAAACATTCAGATTGTAGTCTTTTGGGCAATTACACTAATGCCATGTGAGTAGCCTAATTTCTAAGTTAGGTCATAATGAAATCCTACTGTAAGCCTTATTCTTCTGTTATAATTTACTGCTTTAAATAAGAATGTTTATGTATATTGGCTTTTTTCATCCATTGGAAGGGCTTGCATGATTTTTCTGCACCAGGTAAAAGGATGTTTTCCTGCAGCAGGGAAAAGGTTTCCTCAATTTCCTCTTGAAATTAGAGTACTGACAGATTTAGGCAGTTACAGCGCATGTCATGCTCATTGCTTTTTGGATCTGGAAAGCAGCTTTATAATCTATGGTAGATTATCTCTGAGAGTATGACCTTTTAATATTTGCTTTCAGTTGTCCACTGGCTGACTAGTCAGCAAGATGGGAAAGTCTCAGTATACCTTGGCTATATCCACTTCAGTGTTTGGTCAGTCAATAGGTTCAAATAATTGTTAAATTTACTGCATAAAAATGTATGATATGATTGAACTGCTTCGCTTTTTCCCCTACCAAGCCACATTTACCCTTCTGAACCATTATGAAAAGATCTATACTCTGTACCAACTTTCTATAATCCAAAACTCTATATGGAATTCCTATAACTTGTTGGTCCCCCTTCCTCTGTAATGAGCCTGACATAAACCCCCTGTTGGAAGAGTTCTGACCTTCAGGCATTGTTGGGTGAGATCTCATTCTTTTTTTCATAGTGTGCAACTCATGTCATGTCTCCTCTGTAATCATTTTGTAAATTATTGCTAGTATTAAAAATCTCAAACATCTGTTGTTGCTTCTTTCCTTTTACGGTGTATGTCCTATGTAAATATAAAATGACAGATAATAGTTGAGCTCCAAACATCACAACCAAAGCAGATGAAGGGGAAGGCACTTGTTCCACATTACTTACCTGTTCAGCATCACCATTTCCCAGCTTGTTCTCTATTTTGTTAGTCTGAGTCGTCCAAACCTCTTCATGATGGGACTGACCTGGAGAAGCTGGGGGCAGAGAGATGTAAGCCAGCATGTGCTGCTCTGATGTACCCACAGCAGCCAGATGGCCTTTAGGAGAGTAACCCTATAAGCTTTACAGCTGCTGCTGTGGCTTTTGGCAGGTCAGAAGGCAGGCAGCTCTCACGGGGACTGTGCTTACCATCACACATGTCCTCTGCCAGCTGGCATCACCAGGAAGGCATTACCAAAGTGCCTCTGCTCTATGGGCTGCATGGGGTCTGCCTGTAGCCCTGCGCCTGAGCAGACTGCAGGACTGGGCTGTGCTAGATTATGTGATAGTGTAGAAAGGGCCTCCAAAACTCCAGGAAGTTTTAGTGCAAAAGAATTGTGCTAACAGATGCAAAGAAACTGTGTTGCGGAGGAAACACTTACTGATTCATTTAGCTGCAGGTATGCACTCTTAGAAGTAGTCCTTAGTAGTTAGACAGACAGCTAAAACTGAGCAGTTTATTTAGTAAAATTTTAAGTAAATAAGACTAGCTTTTTGGACATAACTGCTCTTTAAGCGTTTGACCATAAGGAAGCAGGAGAATGTACTCCCTCCAGTATATGGCTTTAACATTTTAGCTTACATTTCTAGGGCACTAATGATTTTAAGGAGACCACTGTGTCCTCTGGGAAGCCTGATCAAAACATCTGTACAACAACTTCCATTTCAGATGATGTAGCTAATTTAGGTTGGTTTTTTTTTTTTTTTTTTTTCATTTCAGGAATAAACCACCATGGAAACCATGGTATACTGTCATTCTGCTTCTGTGTCCTTTCATCCAATAGCCTCTGTCCCTATTTGTTGTAAATTCAAAAGGAAATATCTTCATTTTCCCTATATTACTTTATCCAAGTTTCCTCTTACAGAATATACAGACTTCTATGTTGTAGATTTTTTCTACTGCTTTCATCAGGAAAAACACTGTAATCAGAGGCATATTAGCCCTTGTACTGTCTATTTTCCATCAGTAAAACTTCACCAAACAGCAGATTATTAATACCTATTAACTTCCTGACAAGAAAGGACGTCTTGATATTGGTTATATTGCATTGCTTCACAAAGCCTAATATTTACGTCTAGGTATGCAACGAAGAGTCCATTAACTGAGAAATTTGTTCTGACTTTCTTTGTGAGCCTGCAAAGAGATATATGTTATAATTTAGTATTTTATAACTTCTCTTGTTTAAAAAGGATGGGCTTTTTTCTGTTTTAGTGTTATGCTTTTAGACGAACTTTTTCATTATCCATATCCAATTCTTCACCAGATGGAATGGCTGGAAACTGATCTGGAGTTTGGGGTATTTTTAATCGGATTTTCAGCTGAATCTGCTCCTCTGTGTGGCTCAACTGCTGGTCTCATGATTGCTAGTGCTGGCTGAAAGGGAGGGAGGAGGAACCTACAGTGCACGTAGGCATAAGGGAAGAACAGCTTCAACTCATCTTAGCCATCCAGTAGTGAGCCAGGTCAGGAAGTTTACTGAGCAAAAAGCGAATAACAGAGAGGATGAAGAGTGAAGAGGCCGGGAGGACTGAGAGAGCCCAAAACATGGATTTACTTATATTCCCGTGGAACTGTGCCCTTAATCTTACCCTGGGACTGGACTGCTCAAAATATGAGAAAATTGAAGAGGCTGTTTCAGCTTGATTTGGTCTAAATCCATGAGTGCTTTCAGTCACAAATTTTAGCTATGTAAGCTTTCTAAAAGGCAGATCTTAAAATTATCTAAGGGTAGGGTTGGAATAACTCTGTTGACTAAACTTAGGAGAAAAGAACACCTTTTCTGTGGTATGAATATTTTGCAATGCAAAATGCATTTGTGGGGAAGACAGGTTAGAATGCAAGTAAGTTGACATTAGTCAAAAATCGTCTTCTGGAAGATGTTAGAATTAAAGGACTGCATTCTGTGCATGATAGACTTTTTTTACTGTGCTGAATTCTATTAAAGACCATGTATTCACTCTTCCATTATGAACAGGGTCATATCCAAAACTTCTGTCTCTCCAAATGTCTGGAAGTTGGGACATCTTTCTTCCATGCCTTTTTCATAGTCCTTTGTTAGCTCAGGTTTGAGATATCTGTAAATGCTGTAACTGCTTTGGGGCTTATTCTGCCGCAGGACTGAGGTGTAGTACAGTTATTTGAATGTAATGGTATGTATGTTAACGGGTGGACATATGGGGAGGATATAGAAAGGAAAACACAATTTTCCTCCAGTTTGTGTTCTCCTACTGAGCTGGATCTGGATTTTTGGTTCTTCTCCAAAGGAGTCTAATTTATTTAAGTGAAAATTTAAGACAAAGATGACTGTGTATAGAAGCAAAAGACATTAATTAGAAAAAAGAAAAAAAATCTGCTCCAGGTAGCTTAAAATAATTGGAAAGATAAGTTTGTTTAGGAAACATTCTTCTAACAATTTTGCATCTAATAACTGTAAAATCAGTTATTAGATGCAATAAAAGCTCTGGGAAGGGTTTCAAAATGAATAAAGAATGAAATGAGAATTCAAAAATAAATAATATTTTGTCAGGAAATGTTAAAAAATGTTTTATATGTAATGATTAGTATTACCTTAATTATATCAAAATACAAGTCATTCAAATTAGTGTGTATTTGAGTGGAAAATAATTACATTTTAAATTTCATTGAAGAGACCTGGCGAACAAAATGGTAATTAAGAACAGTTATCATACAAACAAAAAGCATCAAAGCCTATACACTATGGATTTTTTTTCCTGGAGTTGAAAGCAAGCTAGGAAGAGTAATGATTGAGATTTATCCTGGATTAGCTAAAACGGGACTGAAAATTAAAAATGTATGTACCATAACTTCAACATAAAACTCAGATAGAAATCGCAATGTCACTGTCAAGGTGAATTCCTCGAGGCACAATACAGACCAGGCAGCTGTATTGTTTTGCTATGGCTTGAATAATTATTTTCCAACAAATTAAATATTTTTACTCTAGTACTGTCTGTATAATGCTGTCTTTTAGTTCTGTATTTCATTAGATTTTTATTTTGTTCTCACTTTCTCTCTTACATTTCCATTTTTCATTCTTTCAGTCTGTTTTCCTTGTATTTTCTTTTTTAATTTCCTTCAGAAGTGAAACAATCATAAAGAGTGCAATTCTATACCTGCAGAAAGATGCTAAACAACAGTCCTCATAGAAGATTCAATACTCCTATGTAATTCGCAACTCTCCCTTCCTTTCTGGCACATAAGAGTTTAGCACATATAATGAAAGTCAAAACCCGGGTTCTGATTATTCTTTTATTTTTATTTTTATAGAGATGCCTGGTGGCTTTAAGTGAGATTAGGATACTAAGATGAGTTTTCTTTTATACACACTCATATANCACTGTCACTATCTTGAAGAGTTCCCAGTCTATAGAAAAGACTAAAAAAAATAAGGGTATTATTACCCTCATGTTACAAATGGGAAACTGATACAAAAAGCTCTTGTATAAGGTTGTGTCAGAGCTAGGAACACAAGACCAATTATTTGAATCCCATTCTAAAACAGTACACTCATGAGTAGCTGTCTTTTAGGCCAATGGCTTTCAAACCCAAACACCTTTTTGAAATTATTTGTCTAGTTTCCAGAATTCAGTATTTTACTTTCATTTGAGGTGCCCTTAATAAGCTTCTTAAGCCACTGTATGCAGGGCAAGTGGCAGTTTCCTTAGGAAGCTAAGAAATGGGTTTATTATGTTGAATAAACTGAGCTAGATCTAGTTGTACAGCTAGATCTATCCTTTTCTCATTGGGGACGCCTTTTTCTCTGTCTCTCACTTCCAACAGAAACGTGGGAGGTGGGTTGTATCACATCACTTAAGAGCTGAAGAACACACTAGTGAAAATTCCAGTATACCATGTTGTGGTAAGTT
>WEKW01001166.1:321-15958 GCA_013389905.1 Sula dactylatra
TATTTCCTCCTTCAAAATTCCCATTGTTTTATGGGTTTGACATTGTTTTTGTCTTGTTCATACTCTCATGTTCTTGCCTTGATTCAAAATTTGTGCTTGTTTTCAGTTGTCATTTGACATTTTTAATTTTATTTACATTTTGGTCAGTCTCTCTTTCTCTGTTTTTGTTTCTTATTCCTATCCTTTTTTTAGTCTTTACCTTCCTCAATTTATTTTTATTTTTGGTCTCTCAACTGTCTCTCAGTGATTCTCAACTGTCTCTCCTCTTCCTGTGCCACCCGCTACTCTGCTGGAAGTGAAAAGAGTGCCAGTGAGTTCATTCTTCCAGAACAACTTTCCTTGGGAGAGAGAGCTCATTTACTTTGATCTGTGGATTCACTCATCTGTTTTCTCTTCTGTTCACATGAGCTACATTTCTATCCATTGCCTATGTACCATGAGGGTGATGGAAGGAAAGTGTTACCATGTTTCCTACATTAATGCTTGTAGTTTAACATTTACAGTATTTGAGGGAAAATGTTAGTGGTAAATAGAATATAATTTAAGGAAAGCAGTAGTGCTTGAGTACCTCTCATTTTTCTTTCAAATATATGGTGCAGTGGTGGGAATTGAGAAAAGTAGGTAGCGTGTTACTTGCAAGCAATGTTGAACTCAAAAAGGGATGATAGTACTAGTAGTTACAGTTCATATTGGTGTCTCTTGCTTTTTTTAGACAGCCTGTACAGTGCAAGAAGCAGCACTATGTTTCTTGACACAGATACTTACTCCTGCTTTGTTCATTTTAAGCATCCTGATGGAGGGAACCAATAACTACCATAAAACATAGCAATAATTTGTAAAATTCTGATACTGTAAATTTTATAGCAATGTGATTAGTTGCTTAATGAATGTAGTCTGCATTTAGAAGTGGTATGTAATTTTTGCCAATATTCTGAGCACCAGTTTTGATGTACTGTCAGTAAGTAATACATTTTTAGTAACATACCATTCTGCATCTGGAATGTGAAAAGCTGCGTGTTACTTTTTCTTGGTGCTTACTGATTGCAGAAACAAAGGATATATCACCAGCTGCCATGTTTTATGCAGGCACCTCAAAATGAAACTGGGCTAAAACTGCTTAAGAAGTTACTGCCTCTCTGCCAAAAGCTACTACCCTCATAACAGATCATAACTTTTGTCCACACCTGTTGGTGATTTACTGCAAAGCTCAGCTGTTTAAAATGCTGACTTAGGTCAGTGCAAGATAATGTCCCAGGCTCTCCACTGAAGTGGCAGAGGCACCAGAGGGCATACTCTCTAGAGTCACTTGTGCAAGAAAGGTTGAATGGGCAGCAGGTGAGCTGGTGACAGCCAACAGCTGCGTCAGCTGGATAAGCAAGTGTGGAATTAAGCAATGCAGCTTTGCTCTTTAATTCAGTTAGTATAAAAATCACTGATGCATGTGGTGCATTTGTACCTGGAGATCTGAGCTTCATCACTAGTGCAAAAGCACGGTGCTTCCTTACTTTTGCTGGGATTCAAAACTATTCAGTTCACTGACTGCCACTTCGGTTTCTCCCAAAGAGCATTTCTGGAAAGTCCAGAGCTGTTGTGATACCAGACTTCTGTTTATGCTACACTTAACATGACTGCCACCTGTCAGCAGCTGGCATATGGTTCAGATCCACTGCATGGCTCACACATCTCAAAATCAGAGGGATTACCGTGTATCATATCTTTTTTACAAGTACCATCTCACTAGAGTAGCTCAAAAGAACATGATATGTCCCTTGAATAAACTGGTTGAGTCTGCCTAGAGAGCACTGTGTAAGTGGGGTTCTTTCTTTGATGCACAGTTGGTAAATACAGTATTGCCTATGCTAGACTATTGGACACACAGCTTAATCATGCTGTTGAATCGTTCTTGAATGCATTCTGTTGTGCTGAAATTTCTTTTTTAGCTTCAGTTGCAGCCAATATCCTCCCACTTGTTACATCCTAGAAAGTAATCAAACTGATCACCAAGGTAATGTATTAGTTATCACAGCTTAAGGACATATAGGAGCTACTCTGCTAGTAACTGTGAAGTCTTGTTTGCTGACTTGCAAAAATAATTACCTGAGAATATCACTAGGCCAAGAAAAATATCCATATACCTTTGAAATCCTGGGCTGTCTCTGAAACCATCTTAAATTAATTCTGGTATTTCAGTCTAATATTTCAAGAGATTTTATTTTTGGAATACAGAGAAGAGCCAAATACTGAATGTCCTTTAGTAACACTGAAGGGAAGAAGTGCAGTACAGCAGAACAGCTGCTTCCCCATTACATGGGATAGGACAGCGTTTAAACTGTAGGATGCTGTCATCTGGCTGGGGTAAAAATTAACCCTCTCCAGCAATAAATCTGTTCTAAGATAGCTGCTTCTGATTTGCAGCACTGTCTTAATAAAAGAGGTTAAGAAAATAATTTCATGATTACTTCTTCTTCTGAAGAAAGTCAACAATTTGCACACCTAGGTACTTTGAACCCAGAATCATCAGCTTTGGTAAGCTATTTTATTAAAACTAGTTTTAAGCAAAAAAAAAGTTTTGCATAGGAGAACTGACAACATTTCATGCTTTAAATTTTGAAGAAAAGGTGTGTTTTAATGTTGATGTCTCACTTGTTTAAAATGAACTGTCAACAAGCAGTGATACATACAAGTTAGTAGATTCCCGAAGACCAGAGATGAAGTTAAGAGCTTTCAGCACAGTGGCTGCCGAAGCATGACTGGGCAACCAGGTCCCCACTGAGCTCAGGAGCATGCAGAAGAGAAGAGAGCTATAAACCGAGCAGGGAAAAGTCTCATGCAACCTGTATTTGTGGAATTCCAGCCTTAACTCTACACTTGGAAAATTATGCAAGTGCAAACTTTTGTTGGAGGAGCTTGAGTAGGATTATTGTAAATTCAAATAATTCATATAGAAATGATTATTAATACTTCCCATGTTCCTTAAAAAAAGAAAATAATTTTAATTGGTTTTGGAAAATAGTATTGTGTTTTTACCATTTACAGAGATGGAAAACAGGTCTACCTGTGAAGGTGAGTGACTTGCAAAAAATAAGCTTAAGTCCACATCAGGAAAATGAAATTATTTAAAATCTCCACTACAATCTGTTTATTTTGCTTTACCTATGAGATGCTGTATCTGAAATTGATTCTGGGAATATCAAAAAGTTTCTTAATATTGGCTTATTTTTAATCACAGCTGGGAACACCTCAGTGGAAAGTTATGAATAGGAGTCAGAGACTATGACTTCTTTCAGCTCTTGGAGAGAAGTAAACATTGCTTAGTCTGAATCTACTGCATCTAATTAGCAAACTACCCGGGACACAGTATGGCCTGACCCAAGAATTAGGGATGTATTTATTTTTAATTCCTATTAGTTGTATCCTGCAAATGTGCTGTGGCACTCTTTGAAAACCCGAGCTGATGAAAGGGCTACGTGTGACTACACTTCTACACACACTCATATAACACACTCTAAAACCACTCACAAGGGATGCCTCCATCGCTTTAGGCCTATATTTTAATTCAGATAAGGATAGTATGATTTGGTATGTGTTCTTAAAAAAATATTCACATGTTCATCTTTAATAAATTGAGAAGAATATGACAAATGCAGAAAGCATGTTAACTAAAATAAATTACTTCAGTCCCTCCACTGTGAGACAAATGTTTTTATAATTAAACTACAGATATGCAATCATGAGTCACCCTGATGGTACATTATGTTTTTCTGAATTGTAGATACAGTCAAAAGAAATAAGTTTTGGTGTTAGTAGTGTGTACAGGGTTATAAACTACTGAAGTTTTATACACTAGAAAGAACTCTTAAGTATTTCCATTGGACAGGGTAATATGCAGGCATGCTGACAATGCTGTGCAGTAAGAGATTTATGAAACCCACACATCAAGAAGCAATTGTAATTAAAAGTCTCAGTTTTTGTCTTAAAGATTTTTCTAAAGCATTCAAACAGATCCCATATAGTCTATATCTTTGAATTTTGTTTGGTTTTGTTAACAGTACTATATTGTAATCTACAGTAACTGATCTGGTTCTCCCTCCCTCCCTTTCTTTATATATGGAAATTTTCACTAGAGCTCTCTGAAAAACCTGTTTAATTCAGGACCTCTTACATGCTGCAAGAGACTGATAAAGCAGTATTTCATTGGCCACAAAACTTTCATTCTGATACTGGCTTGTTTTTCCTAGATTTTGTCACAAAGACTGTAGACAAAGACATCTAATGCTGTAAAGATTGATATGCTTAGATTCAGTTCAGTATAGTTGTTATTTTTTTAAGTTGTCCCATCAAATCCAAGACGTTTTTGTAGTTGATTAATACAGAATCCAAACGTAAGTGGGGTTTTTGCCTAGGCGTCTTTGTTTGCATTGAAAAAATCTTCTCACTCCATTTTGTTTGTTTTTTTTTAATTGAATGTATGAACTTTATACTTGTTCTCCTAGTTCATAAGTAGCAGCTCTACTATGACTGTGTATTCAAAAGATCAGTAGGTTTACAATCAGTCAACTTGTAGGCATCTTTGGTTTGGTTTTCTTCTCTTTTCCTTCCACATCTCTTTTTCATTAAGTAAATAATTTATCTTTTTGTAAGATTTTGTTTGTCTAAGCTAAAATTCATGTTTTTCTGAGAGCTTCTGTATTAATTCTCACCTCAGTGACACCTGCTAATAACACCATAGTTGATAAGCTCCAGGCTTTCCTGCCACTGACTACAGCTAACAAACTACTTACGACTCTGGGTTATCATAGAACCATTGAATGGTTTGGGTTGGAAGGGACCATTAAAGGTCATCTAGTCCAACCCCCCGCAATGAGCAGGGACATCTTCAACTAGATCAGGTTGCTCAGAGCCCCATCCAACTTGACCTTGAAGGTTTCCACGGATGGGGCATCTACAACCTCTGTGGGCAACCTGTGCCAGTGTTTCACCACCCTCATCATCATAAAAAATTTATTCCTTATGTCTCATCTGAATCTACCCTCTTTTAGTTTAAAACCATTATCCTTTGTCCTATAGCTACAGGCCTTGCTAAAAAGTCTATCCCCATCATTCTTATAAGCTCCCTTTAAATATTCAAAGGCCACAATAAGGTCTCCATGGATCCTTCTCTTCTCCAGGCTGAACATCCCCTACTCTCTCAGCCTTTCCTCACAGGAGATGTGTTCCATCCCGCTGATCATTTTTGTGGCCCTCCTCTGGACCTGCTCCAACAGGTCTATGTCCCTCTTCTGCCAAGGGCTCCAGAGCTGGATGCAGCACTCCAGGTGGGGTCTCACCAGAGCGGAGTAGAGGGGCAGAATCACCTCCCTTGATTTGCTGGCCACGCTGCTTTTGGTGCAGTCCAGGATGCGATTGGCTTTCTAGGCTGTGAGTGCACATTTGCTGACTCATGTCTGGCTTTTCATCCACAGTACCAAGTCCTTCTCTGCAGGGCTGCTCTCAATCCCTTCATCCCCCAATTGGTGTTGATATGGGGGGGTTGCCCTGACCCAGGTGCAGGACCTTGCACTTGGCCTTGCTGAACCTCCTGAGGTTCACATGGGCCCACTTCTTCAGCTCATAATGGTGATGTTTTCAAATTACTGGGAATTTGTTGAAACAGGGAAATATCTAATGGGGGTGGGGGAGACATTTCTAAACAACAGTAGAGAAAACATTGGATTGAACAAAGCATTATTTTAGTCTGCTATTCAAAGATTTTAAAAGTATGATCTGAACCAAGGTGGAACAGCAGGAGGTGAAGCGTTCCCTTTTTGATCTTCTGTGTACCTACTTCAAGCATTTTCTATGCAAGCTCTTCCCTCCTTTATAAAACCCCAACAGTAAAAGGAAGTCCAAAGTGGCTAATAGGAAAACTTGAGAAATGGTCCCTATTCCTGGGAAAAATATTCAGTATATTTGGGAAGATGTGGTAAATAGAAAAAGACAACACAATAGAGTTCAGTACGTGAAATAAAATCTGCTAGAGCAAACTCTAGCTGTATTTTTCAAAGTGGTTCTTCACAGAAATAGTTACCCTATAATATTAAGGTCTACTAAGAAAGAAAAAAAGAAAGGGGAAAAAAAAAACAAAACAAGAAAAACAACAACAAAAAACCAGCAAAACTTGGATCTTTTTTGCTATGCACAAAAATAATTCATGGTGCTAAAATCTTGCCATGCATATCATAATTACAAATCATATTTTTCTATTCTCTCACTGAGTTTGAGCTATGTTTTATCTTTGTAGGATGTCACATGTACTTCAGTTTGAAGATAGAAGCAGAAAGGTGAAAGATGCAAGCATGCAGGATGAAGACACTTTTGAGATCTATGATCCACGGAATCCTGTAACCAAGAGGAGAAGAGAAGAAAGCAAGAAGATAATGAGAGAAAAAAAGGAAAGGAGATAAAAAGAATGTAAAGCTAGCCAGAGCTGCCTTGAAAAGTGACTGCAATAAAGCACTGGCCCTTTTGTAAGCTGTAGTTCCTAAAAATATCACTGCACAAGTGTGAAAAGGAATCTCTCAAGAACCTCTCATGCACTTTTGAAGCAGAGCTATCATTTGTTTCTTAAGTTGTGCAGTCAAGTGCTCTCAGTGCATTCATTATCCAATCTCTCTAAAGCTTTTTGGAATTATGTATTTAATAAAACACCTGACTTTTGTCTGTAATTTAATTATGATAGTCACCATCCCTGTTTAATCAACATATGGTAATCAAAAAGTTTTCAACATTGTGAATGAGAATTTGTCTAAGTAAGGCTGAAATTAGAAGATAGAAATCCCATCTGCAGGCTTTTAAGATTTTTCTGAAAGTACAGTTTTAGTTATTTTTATTATTTTTTGAAAAGGTGTATAAACTTTACAGCAGTTAACGCTGCTTACCTGAACCACTCTGTTGCAGAATTAAGATTATGCACTTGCAGAACTTCCTAGAATGGTCCCAGCTTTCTTGAAACAAACTAAGTTTAATTTGAGAATTTGGTTATTTTCTCCTTCTTTTGAAACACATATTTCAATACAGTTCCCAGCTTGGGAAGCTGGGATAATACACAATTTGGAGAGGGTTATTTCACTATCTGTACCACATGAAAAGAGAACCTGAATGTACTGTAGTGGTTGCTTAAACTGTTGCAATACCAGAAACACCCCTCTGGTAGAATTTTCACTGTAAAGTGAATGAAGTAATGAAGATTGATTTGTTAATTAGTCCAGTACAGAAGCGAAAATAAGATGTGATCAGTCTCATAAAAACATAACCATGTTTTTAACAATTGTTTTACCATCTAAAAATGAACAGCTCAAGTTTCCAGTTTATAGACTTTCCACAGATTCCCCCCCCCTACAGATGATAATATTTTTCCAGAAAAAATGGGAATTTTCAGTGCTTCTTCCTTACAGCATTTCTGATGCTGCAGAAGCATGGACTACCCATATGGGCAATAGCTAAAGAGTGAGCACAAATAAGCAAGGTCATTAAAAAGTGCAACCAGAGAAGTGTTTTGCTGATGTTGTTTTTAGAACAAGTTCAGTAAGGTATGGTGTCCTTATCAAGCTGCCACTGCCAAATTTCTTGATAGGGTCTGAGGTGTGAGATACATAAACCTGCATTGGTGGGTTAATATGGCCCAAATGTCAGAGGTTAGATTAATACAGACTATTGCTTTAATGACCGGTGCAACCTTTGAGATAAGAAGAAAACTTGGAGGTGTGATGTGAGATCCTGTATAAAGCTGTCATTATCCTCCTCTTAGGCTGAGTGAATTATACTGTACCATGGTGTAAAGAAGTTAAGAGGGGTTACATTCCTAAAGACAGCAATTCACAAAACAGTGAGTCCAAGTTTTTTAATCATTGTAATTTTCTGTTGGTCTTCTATTGGCAAAGCCAAGAACATGTAATGTCACATGCTGTTACCTCTATTCATTGCTTTTTTTGTGGAGAAAATTTTAGAAGAGTCATTACCGGAAATGAGCATATCAAACCCCCATTCTGATGGGAACAGGAGGGAGGAAGAGAGAGTGAGTGTGCGTGTGTGCGTGTTGGCAGAGGAAGTCAGTATGGGGAAAGTGAGGGCTAGATCTAGAAAGAAACTTGAATATCAATTCCACGAGACAGCTACTGCCCCTGTAATAGAAAAATGTTCTAATTACATATTTTTCCTGTAAGCTAAAGTAGGATGCATGAGTCAATGAATGGGCAAGTTGACTAACACCTCTTCTAGCTGAATCTTTCTGCCGTCTACCTGCAGCAGCTCTGGGCGTGCTGTATTAGAGGATTCCCATTTTTAAGCACTAGACAAGCACAGAGAGAAAAGCTTAACTCAGGGTTTAGGGCTCTGCTCAGTAGGAAGAGGTCTGAAAGGCTGGACTGATAATGTCACAAGAACAAGAGAGTGACTACAGACATTTTCTTGATAAGTGTTTATTGAAAAATCAGTAAACATTTTTTCCAGAGATAATATATCTTATGTAATTAATGCTACAGTTGAAACTAAATGTGTTGCCTGTTTAAGCTAATTCTAAGTACTACACTGTTATGCTTTGTGCTAGGAAAGCGCAAGGGCTGGCCAGTGGAAGGATGCTTGCCCCAAGCATCCATCTTTCCTATGTCTAAAGAACATCACTTCAGGTGAAATGGACATTTACTGCATTAAGCCCAGGTTCCCAGTAGTAAGCTGGCATGTGCTCTGCACTAAGGCTGGCTATCTGGATACAAAGGAGAAAAGCCTTTTGGAAAGGAAGCAGGTCTTGGGTTCATGGTGTTTTTAAGATGGGAGTTGGGACCAACTTCCCTGGTAGTTTGCGTTTTGCTCTGTATCAAACCCATACAGAAGGTTAAGAATATTTGGATTAAAATCCTTCAATTTTATTGTGACTGTGAGTGGAATATCCACTTTACCTTGATGGGGACAGCTGGAAGTGCCAGGCCCTGGATGCTTGAAGATATTTGGTCTACTTGTGTCTAAAATCAATCCTATGCCACAGGGGCTTGGCACAGAGCCTTGCGCAGACAGAACTTGCCATCAGGGAGCATCAATGAGAAATGCTACAAATGCATGAATTCAAGCATTTTTTGGTTATCAATTATATGTGATAAAAATATTTTATAATGCTTATTTCCTAGAAATACAGAGTGTCTAAACAGTTTTTAATAATTGCAAGTGGTTGTTGCAAGTGATACTAGTCTCCAGGGCTCATCAGCCTTGTATTTCACAGCATCATCAGTATTTCACAGCATTCATTGAATAAGCTTCTCTCAGAGTTCTCAGTTCACCTGTATTAATGCCAATCACTATTTCTCCACGAAAAGAAAAGGATCTGCTTTTATTTCTTCCCTAGAGAAAGAACAAAACCATGCTTGTAGGAAAGAAACCACACCTATGCAGTCAAGTTACCTTCCATTTTTAAGGAAGGCAATTCTAATAGGCATCCCTGTTCTTATTTTGTCTCAATTCAACCCAATGACAAAACTTTCCTAGCACTAAGGACAGACATACACTACACTATGAGAACATTAGAAATGTGATAAAACTAGCAGACAGATGATCTCAGCTAATCAACTGAGAATCACTTAGAAATGGGCTAAGGTGTTTAAATTTTTTTAATTTCCCTAAGGCAAAAGTAGTTCTGCATTCCATTTAGGAGTTGTCTGGAGCAAAGGTATGAAAAGCTGATGTCAGAAGCACGCTCTCAAGTAACTATCCTTAAATGCAACATCAACGAGTAAGAAACTTGAAGAAAGAGGTTGAAATGATGACAGTTCTCTGAAATAACTATTTTGTAGTGTCACAGCTAGTTCCCATGCTGCCAGTAACAATCCTGCCTGTTTCCCATACTGCTAGGGTAGCAGAAGCATCTTTTAATTCAAACCTATTTCATTCATCATCTGATGTTGCTATAGTTACATGTAAAGTGAAATGCTACAGGATTGCAGTATTTTTTTATAGACTACAAAATGTGTATGCTCAGCGTTACACCTTTTATTTGTCACTACTGAAACACAAGTGGGAAATGCAATGTGGACAAGTGTCTCTCTGAAGCAGAAGTCTTGTACTAGGTTAGTGGCTGAAAACTGAAGGAACAATTGGTTTTGTGGCTGTAGAAAGAATTTGTTCTATGGTAGTGAGATTTTTCACTGAATATATTTTCTTCAGTCTTTTTATTAAGCAGCTCCCATGTTCCACCCTGGTGGCTAGCACCTCACCTATCTGTATAAACATGTGAGCGTAATTTCTACATAGTTGTAACATATAGCTGGGAACATTTGTCCATGCACTACTAATACAAAACTTGTGAAGTTTTCCATCCTAAAAGATGCTAATTATGTGCACAGATCACCCAGCTTGAAGATGCACACCACAATGCTGGTATGTAAGTAATTTCTGTGAAAAAGTCACTGTTTAAAATTGTAGGGTATGCTCTGCTTCCCCACCACCACCTGCTTTTTAGATTACTCATTTCAATAAACTAAAAATGGTGTAAGTCCAAACTATGACTGAATCTTGAGTTAGAGCACAAAGGTCAGGGCTACCTATTTTTAGTGGCAGTTAAATTGCAATTTCAATACATCAGCTTTGCTGCCAACACAGTGGGCCAGTGTTGGCAAACAGTCTGTGAGACAAAGAGTCCTTCTAGTCATGCCTGCCTTCCATGTAATGGGGCCTTTCATTTCGTTAGAGATAATTTAACTTTCCTAAATGAAAAGAAAGTCTTGCGTCCCTGCACAGAGCATTCTGCTGGTAAAGTTGGCATTTTTGTTTCTGGACCAGCTGGTTTTCTAGTAGATCAGATCCTTCTAGACCACATCTGGTAATAGCAAGATCCTCAAGAACAGCTTAAAGGCTTGCCTCACGAATCCCGTTGGTGATGCCAACAGCTAGTACAATGTTCCCTTTCTGCTTTGGAGCTAAAAAAACCCTGACGTACAACAGAAGCTGGTTTATTTCTGCCAAAGAGCCACTATGCCTAGGCTGCTAGGGGTGTAGTCTGCAATGCTACATTACATAGCTTTCCCTGAGCTGCGGGTTTGCAGCATAAGCAGGTTTGGGAAGACATTGTTCCCATACTGTCTCCCTTCCCCAGTAGAAGGGTGTCTGAACTCCAATGGTTAAAATAACTGCACACCGATGTTGTCTGCTTTTGTCAAGAGGACCTCAAGTTTGCTGGAGACACAGTTATGTTTTGGCAACATAAAAACTAGCCTCAGACAGAATGGATAGCTCCAGACTCTGCCTCATTCTGGCAGAGACATGTGTGTCTATCGTCACTTAAATGATGACAGACTTGGGCCGTTAGAAGATGAGGGGACTCCTACATGTGTAGTCTCAGTAAAAAAATGTAGATATTTGCTTACATCTTTCACTGTAACAAAACATGAGCTGATCATGCAGTGGCTACACTTACAAGATTCCTGCTGAAGCATATACAGAACAGAGGATGTAAACTGAGAAGTGAGACCATGTCTCCTGATGTTTCTTATCCTGGTCTAGAATGTTAGACCAACCAGGAATATCTACCAAATGTTGCCAATTAAACACAGGAGGCTGAGTGCATTATATAGCCAAGATGTACGTTGGAAAAAGATGACACTGAAGCTCCTTGAGGAGGCTTGGAAGCACTGGCAACAAGTACCCATCACTACCCTGAAGTGCAGCCTCAAGCTCTCTGCTTCTCCCTCTACTCAACATACACGTGAAGTCATTGAGGCTGGTTAGGAGGAACTGCCTTACTGCAGTGCTTTTGCTGCTCCCGTGGCCTCCTCTTCCAGCAGGTACATTACCCAGGCTCAGCTCCACAGCTGATTTACCTTCCTTCTCAGGCAGCACCTTGGACCAAAAGTCCCCTGGTGAGTGCATGCTGATGTCCATCAACTCTCATACCATTTTTGAATGTAGATGATCATCCTTTGATAACACACTCCTGCCCTGCCAGCACCAAAAGCTTGTCATATCCCAGTCTACTGCTGTAAAGTGATTCCTCTTCAGTTATTCTGGTCAGACATGCCACCTTCCAGCTTGCTAGTCACAAATTCCTCATGCAGACAGAGAGAAACCTTGTACCCCATGGTGGAGTGCTCTGATCAATAACCTCTGGCCACAAATTCTGCAAGGCACCCAGGGCAGGTGGCACCCAGCCTGTCAGTGACCAACAGCCTGTGCACCTCAACTGCTCTAACAATAACTTTCTGAATTCATGTTCTTTTTGACAGTACAGTGAAACAACTACTTGTTTTTCTTGACATGATTTCTCTTCCACTTCAGTATTCATCACACAAGGGGTTTTCCATTGATTTTACATCATTTTTTTTTTTTTTTGGAACCCTTTCACGTGGCACAAGTTTCATTAATGAAGACACAGATTGGAAGAGTATGTTTAAAAAGCTACTGCACGCTTGTGCAGGTCTTTCACATCTCACACAGATGAATTGCCGTAACAATTGTGTAAGAACTGCTTTTTGCCTCCCCGGACTTCACCACCACACTCTCTCGTCATCATGCCTTCCCTGTCAGCCGCTATTACTGCAGGGCCAGAGGAAGGATTTATACCCTCCTCCTCCACCTTTCAAAATGGATAGCTATTACATTTATAGCTAGGTTCTGCCTCACTGTCACCTCAAACTATCTTTATGCTTCTTTGTGCTTGGCTTCCCAGTGCAGAGCTGGAGAATCTCTGCACCCTTAGAAAAGCCACACTTAAGCTGAAGCTGCATTTTATTTTATTATGTGCATGTGTAGTTTCTGTATGTGCTACAAATGTAAAAAAACCTGAAGTTAAAGCTTCAGTGAGTAGACATAATTGATATTTTAACTTTATTATGTTTAAAACACTTTCTCTGTATATCTCACATTTTTTAAATTCCTGAAACACATACTGAAATAGCATTGTACCACAAATGCTTTCTCTGTTCACTCTTGATCCTACCTTTAAGTCATACAGAAAGGATAAAAGCTGGAAGCTGCTAGAAATACCTAATAGGCCAGACTGTTACACTAAACTGACATTACTTGACTAAGTATAAAGTGTCTGCTACTCAGAAAAATCTGACCACAGAATGAGGATCTTCTGATTGTAACCTACTATTGGTATCTGGTACTCCTCCAAAGCAGTATGAAATTCTGAAAGCTAATTTTTGGAAAAAAAAATTCAAACCTATCCTTTTCCATTTTTTTTAAATATAAGTAAGTTGGCTGATAGTAACCTTCTACTCCTAAAGCACTGTTAAAAAATAGTACAAGGACCCTACCTTACCAACACTAAATTTACAGACGTGAAAGGAGACTACAAACAAGACAGCACCTTCTCAAAAAGAAAAAAAAAAATAAAATCCATTCTTAAACCTCAGTGAATCAGGAAGAAAGTTGCTTTGTTATGAATAAACTCTCCAAATCTAAATGAAAGCATTTTGCAGTATGGGGAAGGTAGAGGGAAAAATCTGTTGTTCTTGGCCTAGAAGATCACATGAAAGAGAAAACAACTCCTAATGTAAAGAGCTTCTACTATGGTTCCTATTTTTAATTTATGAAATGCACTGGCTGTGGAACAAAGCACAACATGACAGTCATATTCCTCAGTCAATAGGAGTCATGAACTTGAAAGTCCAGTCCAATATTTATAAGGTTATTTAAGCTGTACACTTGCTCTCCTTTATGATTTGAGTGTAGTAGTAAAAGGGCACAGTTACAGAATAGCCCTAGGATAGCCTTTAGTTTTGGCAGCTTCATTTTGGCAGCAATAGAGCATTAAAGGCTGAAGTTCTTTATATTGAACACAGTCTGGACGATCATGTTTTTGCAGCAGCTCTTGAAGACTTGGCTCCAAAATCATATATGCTCATCTTCAGAAGTAACATCTGAGTCAAAGAGATTTTAATACAACATTGCACTCAAAGGATACTTCTTTCACCTGCTTGGACTGAGTGCCTCTTTAATGTTCTTGGCAAGCGGTGAGAGGCACTGATTCACAAGTGACTTTGCATTTTTCTCATTTCTTCTGTTTTGCAGTTTCACTGTGTGAATGACCTGTATGATCTGACCTGTGTTATCAGGTATTGCACCCTTCTGCCTCTAAAGTTATTTCACTGAAATGGCAGAGAATAACAGTCAGTATATGTATAGTAATTTTAAACAAGATTTCCATTACAGCTACACTATACTCTCCCTACAATTACAGAATATACAAACCAAAAAGATTACACATTAAGCACAAGAATTATTTCAAATTGTAGAGCATGGGTTAGTCTCATTTGTTCTTATGAACTGGAATAGACTTGGCAACACGCTATAGTAAACATGAACATCTGAATAACGATTCAAGGGGATGAGCTGGTAAATGGGATAGTCAACTACAGTATCTGTCCCTACCCTACAGACTAGGAAGACAATTTTTAAGATGATTGACCCTTGAAGGGAAACAGAAATATGCATGTTTTAATAGAAAGACAGATGTTGTCATCTAGAGCACCCAAACAATCAAGTTATCCCTGAATGACACAGAAAAATATTTGAAAGAGCAGTAAAAGAGAGAGNAAAGAATTTACATAAATGTCTGCAACCCAAAAAAAAAAAACCCAAAAAACTAAAAAACCACCAACCAAAACCAGCTTACTTCAACTCGAAATCTCATGCATACTACAGGTTTTTGTTTAATTTCAGGTGGTTTCACTGCTACAAGATGAGACCTCATATACCAGAGACACCATAATATACTACCCCACTGTCATATAATTTAGGTTCAGTCATACCTCAGACAATATTTTTACAAGGTCACTTTGCAAAAGTATGTCTAGCCTATCCAAATGACAATATTATTTGTGCCAAAGGTTTCGCTTTAGGGATGGAAGTATTCCAACTACTGTTTAATAGGCTATATGGAGAGGCTAAGAAAACATCATTTGTTGCACACACAGCTTATGTGTATAATATAGAACTAAAGAGTACAGACTGATCATTGGCAATACGGCCTAAAACTGGCCTCAGTGAAAAAAGCCACAAAAGCAATGAGCTTTTGAGTTTTCCTCTCTGATATTATTTTTGGAATTCCTGAGCTTAACCAGATATATGAATGCACAAGTGAGAAATACATCTGAATTCAGTAGCTACCTGGATATTCAAAATGTAAAAGATATTTTTCAAAAGAAAGATTGTAACACAGGCGTATAACTTTATAAGCAGGCAGGACAGCATATTCTCAGCTACAATCTTAGAACAGGGAACAGACAGGAGAGGAATGGCAGGAACTGCAATAAAAAGCTTTTTAGAAACACTGAGGTGAAGACAATACACTCTTCATAGCCAAAGTAATTAGTACTAGACCAAGTGTTTCAGAAGGCGATTAGAAGGTGAAGTAATACAAGCACACTTCTTTCTTCCCAAGCTCTGTTCTTAAAAGACAAGCTTTGTCCATGGACTTTATTTCTAGTCTATTTGTAGCAGTTTTTCTGGTAAACTATACTTCTTCAGGGCTGAAACCTACACTGCAAATTCATCATTGTTACTGACTAAAATTATGGCAAGAAGGCAATATATTTTTATGGTGTGAAATCAGTCTAGATATTCATACTGATTCTTGTAACCTGTGCTCTTTAGAAGGATAATTTATTCAGGA
>WEKW01001167.1:1264-62536 GCA_013389905.1 Sula dactylatra
TTTTTTTTTGCATTTTTTGGGGTGAATTTTTTTTTGTTTTTTTTTTTTTTTTTTGTTTTTTTTTTTTGTTTTTTTTTTTTTTTTTTTTTTAACACTCAGTTGGACAAATCTATGCAAGAAAATTGATTAAACGCAAAAAACACTCCCTCTACTTTGGGTAGTTCCTGAGCCACGTGTTGTCCAAATCTGGGAGAGTATTCAGAGAAATACCACCACCACCAATGTCCTCTGCCCTGATCCTTTCCCATAGTGACATTATTAGGGACAGAATAACAAGCTTAGCACAGCTCTGATTCACTCTGGAAATGTCACTCTTCCGTAAACTCACTGTCAGCAGACCTACGCATGGAAAGGTGCACTTTCACTGGAAAACATCTGTGAATCTGAAAATCAATAACCTGAAAGCTACTGGCTGAAGCAAAACTCTTAAGGAACATTAATTATTTGCATTATCTTAACAACCATTTATTACTACTGTTTCCTTTTTCCTCAGTTTTTCTTACCATTTGCTCTTAACTGTCAAAAAAAGATGGTTCATGCTACTGACATTTGGATAACAGGCAACCATCACCCTTTCCCTTCCCCAATGAGACAGAAGCAGCCCAGCAATTTTTCTTCTTTTCTGTCAGTTTGTGCATCTTAGTTAACTACTGCAACATCCAAATTACTAAAACAGTTAAAATTTTAGGATAACACAGATCTCGGCAAATTGCATTCCAGGAAACCTGAATTCACAGGAGATTCTCTGAAGCTTTATCCCAGACTAACGGTATCCACTGAAGCATAAGAGCACCTATGCCACAGAAGACACATTCCCTTCCACTTAAAAACTGATCAGGAATATAATTCCAGCAGCCATCTCAAAATCTGTAATGTTTTCCTCTAAATGACACTGTGCACCACTATACCTGAATAAACACAGTCTTTTGCTGGGACTCCATCTCTGTTCCAGACCCCGAACCTCTGTACCATCCTCTGGGTTACAAAAGGATTCCAAGTTTTACATAAATGTCACATAAAATACGAGAACAAACTCTTGTTCGGTATGTTGGTCACAATCTGTGACAAGCAGAAAGAGGTCAATACAGTGTCTTTAAAAAAATAAAAATACTGCCACTGGTCAACAAGCATTTAACAGATCTCCACATAATGCAGGGAAGGAAAAGCCAAGACACCCTATAGTACATTACACAACAGAAGTCGCTTTCAGTTTTCCCCCAAGTAAGGTAAGATATAGGGGAAGTCACCGTAACAGCTCCTCTTTCTTTTCCCCCTCCCAGATAGGTGCTTCTACAATGTCCCTGTGCTGCCTTTAGTGCCCACTAAAGTCAACTCCAGAAGCTGGTTTAACTCACTAACCTTGCAGAAAAAAACCAAAAAACCAACCCGTCATTTCCAGTAAATACAATCCAGGTTATAATTTGTTGCAGTTTATGAGCCAATTTGATTAATAGAGGCTATGTAAGCAAATAGTGCAAACTAACAGGATATGAGCAAAACAGCTAGCACTGAAATCCTGACAGCCATGCAATATATGTGTCAACATTTTACCTCACATTTATTTTAGTGCAAGTGGTCCCAGGAACTGACTGCCCATTAACATTTGGGCACATATTAATGTGCCCTTCTGGATGGCCTTTCTCACTTGAATTTAATCTCATGGGAATTTCTTTAGTCTGGAGAAGAGCAGGCTGAGGGGAGACCTTATCATTCTCAACAACTACCTGAAAGGAGGCTGTAGTAAGGTAGAGTCAGTCTCTTCCCAAGTAACAAGCAATAGGTTGAGAGGAAATGGCCTCAGATAGCACCAGGGGAGGTTTAGATTGGATATTATGAAAAGTTTCTTCACTGAAAGGGCTGTCAAGCCCTAGAACAGGCTGCCCAGGGAAGTGGTTGAGTTACCACGCCCGGAAGTATTTAGAAGACGAGTAGACGTGGCACTTAGGGACATGGTTTAGTGGTGGACTTGGCAGTGTTAGGTTTATGCTTGGACTTGATGTTCTGAAGGGTCTTTTCTAACCTAAATGATTCTGATTCTATTTTGTGTGCTTGCAGACACTTCCATAATACAGTCCAAAGCAAATGAGGACACTCCAGAAATTTACTTCAAAAGCACATGCCTGATGAGCTGAAATGATAATGCACAGGCAGTCCAATAGGCCACATCAGCACCAGGGCCATTATAAGACAAGACCATGAGAAAATAAGGAAAGCAGTTAGAAGATGCAAAAATCACACTAAATAACTCTGAACTGGCTCAAATACCCAAGGAACAAGAGCCACTGCCATTCTGTTACTTAGTTCTTACATTTTATGTTCAAAAAATCATGAGGCAAAACTAGGAGTGGGCATATTCTGTGGTATGCATCAAAATATCTCAGCAAACAAAGACAGGCATATAAGAGTATTTCTCAACAGGCAATGCTTATCTCTGGCAGCGAAGGGGTAGGAGGAGGCTGCTGGCACTTACTCACTCAATTGTCCCAATATCACAGAGGACAAAGCCAAGCCAAAAAAAAGTGAATATTTTATTTAATCTTTTCTTTAATGTTTTGCATTAAAGCTAATATTTTAAAGGAAACTGGATAAGAATTTTTTTCCTGCACTTTAATCTCAGTACCTGCTTAACCATATTCTGAAAGTACCTGGCAGTATAAGTTCAGACAACATTTAACAAATATTACCTTCATGGATCAGACTAGTAGCCAGTATATTTTATCTACTGTGACTAAAATTGGATGTTTCTGAGGAAGGTATGAACTGGACACTTACAAAACAGTATATTCACAAGAGACTTCCCCTGGGCCCTATGAACATTTCAGCACTTAAAACCTCAATCATTTCTGTTCTGTGCCCCTTTGCCAAGTACCTCTGGCACTTTCATACCTAAGTATGAGCTAAAGCCAAACTACTGGCTACTTTCCAGGTTAATGAGTTTCCAGTCTCTAATGAAAAGACTAGAGAGAAACGGCAAGAAATGCTTGCCCACAACTCAAGTATTTTGTTGCGCTAGCAGTGCATCTGCTTGGGGAGCAGCAGCCACCAGAGCACATTTGTCTTTATTGGCAACCCATCTCTCCTGCCTCCTTTTTTGCCATCAGTTTTTCCCCACCTAAGGAGAGCACCAATATCAGCCTAACTTAAAAAAATTAACTCCCATAACATCTTCTTGCCCTTCATGCTGTTCCTGTCTCCTTTTTCTCCATTTGGTTCTGGAGATCAACATGACAACAGCAGCAGCAGCTGCAGCAGCCTAAGTTAGCTGAAAACATTTCAGCTGTAACTGATCTAACTGAGACATCATAACTGCACTAATGTTCTCATTGTTAATTTGTAGTGCTCTCATCAGTGCTTCAGACACAAAAAGGGATTTTTGCAATTTTACAGATGATTTCACTCCAATCTTGGTGTAACTTTCCAAGTAGTTTCTGAGAAGTCAGTCTGTAAGTTTACTGAGGTAAATCCTAACACACAGCATTACTCATAAGGCAAGAACCACCATCGTAACAAATACAGGAGCAAAGCGAACACAAATATCCTATCCAGCAGGAATTCTTATCCCTTCCAATACAGTCACAGAAACTCCAAGATCACCACAAGTTTTAATAGTCCCAAGATATAAATTGTTACTTGTAATCACCTTCCTGTTCACTGATATAAGGCTTTCCAGGCAGTTCTTAGTTTTTGACTGTCATCCTGGGCCTATTGCATGTATAAGACATATTAAAGCAATTTTCTCCTAAAATCACTGCAGTGACTTTAATCCATCCTCCATTTTGTTACATTTATCGTTAAGCCCAGCTACTGCTCATCCTGTATTGGTACTTACCTTCTTAAAACATTATAACCACAGACGGATTACCAGACTATTTCCGGATCACTGAAGTCTGCAGTCGCTACATACAGTTGTCACAGCAGAACAAATTCAAGGTATAATACCACAACTGAACATGCCATGAAGGTAAGAAATTCAGGGTGCCTATGAAAAAAAGAATTGCTGGGAATGCTAACATGAACTTCTATATAGCACCCAGGAACTGTTCTTGGAATAAGTGGGAAGGCAGAATACAATCCTATATTGTACAATTCCTAACTTTCCTATACAATTGCCAAAAACTAGCAGTTACTTCACATACTTTGCAAGAGTTCCAGGATTTCTGCGTAAGAACTTTACCGGCACGTCATGCTTGATCAAAATGTCATAGAGGCAGCGAAGAGAAAGCATTCAGACTCTCTCCTTCTACAACTAGCAGCTGCAATAACAAAAGCTACCCGAGACTTTCATTTTACAGGTCTGCATCAATCCCACTGAACAGGACTTGCTGCATTCTCTCTCTCTATGTCAGCAGGCTCATACACTTGTTTTGAACTACAAGAAACAGTAAGCCAACTCTCCTCTCCCTTAAACTGAGGTGAAGAAGGAAAAACTCAAATTAAACAGCTTATTGCCTTTTGCTTGTGTGTGCCTGTCCGCAAGTTTCAATGAATCCTAGGCTGGAACGTGTATGATTTTATCACAAAGTGTGATGGTATTATTTGTATTCACCTCTACCGGGATACAAAGTCCAGCCAACAGGAATGTCTTCAGTTCTGGGAAAACATGGGAAGCAAGTAGGAAGATCTCCCCTCTTGCTACAGATTGGCAGAGGCAGCCCTATTTTTGCTATTTGAGAGGGCTCCCCTCTCTCCCTCTGCACATGTCCATCACAACCCTACCTGCACCTGACAGCCCAGTGGCCAGGCACAGCCCTCTTGATGAAGACATTCACTTCAGCAAAACTGAATCAGTTCCACTGTCATGGAAAATGGACCAGTTTTGCTCTCAGAAAATCTACACCAGTGCTTAGGCCCCATCACCTAGACATGAAAGAGAAGTGCCACAGCTGGTTAAATAATTCTGCTCAGAAGATTAAGTATGTAACACAGGCTTTTGAAGGGAAAAGCAAGAGTGGCTGTCATGCTTTCCGTTGTCCAGAGAGCCATACACTTTACAGAAGATGCCAAGTGCTATTGCAAACACAGTGTGTACTTCCATGACAGTAAGTGCTTCTCTGCTCCTTTTCATTGCCACAGACCAGCGCTTTTGATCCATCAGCAGTGCTTGGCACACATTCCCAAGGGAAATTCTTTGAAAACTTACCTTCATCTTGATCACTGACCTCAAGCTGGTCCATACCATAAGCACTAGTGCAAAGAGCTGCAGTTGCTTTGTGCGGAACTTTATCTGATTACCAGATTTCAAAGCAGCTAAACCCAGGCTAATCCGTCACATAAAAGAGTCAAACTATTTTTAATGCAGGTTCTTTCTTTTAAAGCCTAACAAGGGGCCTAAAATTCAGACCAAAATTTAGCATAGCTTTTTTTCTGTCCTAGGGCCAGCCTGCTACAGTTTATCACGGAAGATTATGTTGTATTAGGAATATTATTCTAGAAATAATAGAACATTAGAATACTTAGGAAAATCAAACATACATACAGATCCAAGAAAGTGTTAAGAATACAAATAAAACCCAAACACATGCAGAAGATGAAAATGGAACAGCTTAAGCTATTCATAAGCAATTATCAATTATTAATTTATTCTGATACCACTAATAAATCCTACAAAGTATTAATATTTTATATTTTGCTCAAAATAATGACAAAGCAAAGAAGAGTGCACATAAAGATGAATTATTTATCTACACCATTTGACACAGAAGTCACTTCATCGTAAGCTGTGTCAATTCTTTTTAAAAACATATAACATCTGCAACACTTAAAAAGAAATATATATCTATGCTTAGGGGTTGGGAGCTCCAGCTGCTGTGAGAATGAAGGAATCCTCATGACATCAGAAAGTAGGAATTGCATTTCATTCACCCTTTTTGCCATGGTGAAAAAAGTCAACGTGATCCAGATGTTTGTTCTGGATATTAGAGAGTGTCTACTTGGTAATTATTGTCCGAGACACAAGCTTTTTCTTTATAGTGCTGAAATAATTGATTTAATCCAGAGGTAAAGAAGAGTATCTATGTCTGTAGTCTGAGTAGAAATACAGCAGCCTTCTTCCATTACTCTTTCAGGGTGGAGGACATGGTTTAATATTTTTTCATATTTTGGTACTTAACATGAAGTCACAAAGTTATCCAATGGCCAAACAAATCAGAAGAATGTTATAATCCAATGAGTATGCAAGTATAATAAGTAAATAATGAAGTATTAGAATGGCAAGTTAGGTTTCCTTCCAAGTCACATGAAATTCTGTTTATTGTAATACATGTCATTTGTTAATAAAATTACAATAATTTCTAATTATTTTCAGTTCTATTTGAGAATTATTCTGCTTTTCTTTTTAATGAGGGGAGAAGCTGAATCTTTGAATGTAAGGCACATTGCAACTACCCAAAATATTTTTTTTCGTTTTAAACCCTGTGCATTTACGTGCATCAAAACCACTATCTCTGAGCTCATGAAATTCCTGATTCCCCTCCCAGGAGGGTTTATGAATATGGAAGCGCTAGGCATTCAGGGAGAAGAGAGCTGCCTCACCACAGACCCAGCACAACTCCACTGAGGTGACAAGCTGTGAAAGTGCCCCACTCCTCTAGACCAGTTCAGGCTTTTGGAAATACACCAGAGTCAGAGGTTTAAATCAGTCATCAGCATAGACACTTAGGCCGACATTACAACAGAGCATTAACACCACTACTCTCAGAAGCATCAGATGAAATGACAAGTATTCCTTTGTAACAGAAAAGAGAGGAGCAGTAAATTGCTATAAAAGCTTGTATACAAGTTTCTGTCATTAAATTGCAGGAGAATGATACAGTATGTATTTACAGCACATCCCCTTTCTTAAATCTGGTTTCCAATATCAGCTGTAAGAAAAAAAATTAGTCCTCCTTGATTTCCCTAACCAATGATCAGTGCTTCCCTGACATGGACAACTGTCATGTTGCACAACCTATCTATGCAAATTCAACAGCATCATAAAAACAATTGTACTTGCAATATTATTAGAGCTCTCTAAGCAACAGAAAACACAATATTTTTGCAACAAGACTGCTTCTTCTTGAGCAGGCTTAGAAGAGAATTTATTCAGTTGCAGGACCCGGACAGATCTAGTAACAGAAACATACAGGGAATGCTCTGGTCTTGTCTCTTTTTGCTTTACTCTCCTTGCCATTTCCTTAATAACACAGGCATCACAGGTAACAATAACTGCACAATTCTCATCCCTATAGTGGACAACCCACTGTGATGTCAGAAAAGTCTTCTAATGTCCAGCATACCGACAATACACGGCAAATAACTAACACAGCCCATCAGGCTGCTACCAATATCATGGGTAACACCTGACTTCAAAGACTCCATCAGTTGGAGAAAAATAATGTGAACCATACAATAAAGAAGCTTACAGCTCCAGTTAACTGAGTCTTTATAGACAAATGCTGTATGTTTCCTGGTGCACCTGCATTATGCACCAAATAGAAATTAGTCAGAAATGCTGTTCTTCAAATACTGGTTAAGTGGACACACATGTAAAGGGCATTTAATTTACAAAGCATAATTTATTGCCAAATGCTGCAGATCCTTACAAGCTGTGACAGTGTTTGCCCACATCTGACTTGTGCTATTGGAATTAATCACGTGTTGCTGCAAAGCCTGAAGTGCATGCTACCTCTTTACAGAGGAATCCAGATATATGGCACAAAACTTAAAAGCCTCTGGAACAGCTCCTACTGAAACTTCCCTGAGGTGATCAGGAAACTATAAACTACAGTGAGGCTTTAATCTCTATCACCCACCAGGTTCGTGAATTAGCAATGAGAGGAGCTCTTCTAGGAAGACAGACACTGACTGACATCTATTTTGGTACAGAATGGCTGTAACAGTACACTGAAGTCTGGCAGGGGGCACCAGGTTTAGGAAGCTGGCTGGAGGTTCACAGCTCAGCTAAGATATAGGACATCTCAGGAAAGGTAGCTAAAGCATAGATGAAATTCAAGTCCTAATGTTAATGAAGATGTTACAACAAAGATGTCCTCTGCAAAAAAGTTAGCATCTCAAGCAAGTTCTTGAATAAACTTCAAAAAAGACAAACAAACAAAACATATTCAAGTGAAATCCCATTAATTTTTAAAGGTTTCAAGAGTGTATTGAACTCTTTTGTTTACTAATGACTTCCTCAGAGCTTTGTAGATTAGGAAAACCTTGGGTTAAATCTCTTTTTATTCTCATTAAAAATATTAATAATAAAAAAAAAACAGAAAGAAAGAAATAAAAATCCAGTCTGTAAAGCCTGGGCATATGTATAAGATAAAGAGTGAGGGGAGAAAAACCAAACAAAAACCAATACCTAGAATCATGTAACAAACTACTTAACTCCCCAGATCATTCTAACAATTTCTAACATTTTTATGGAGAGCAGGGTGAGGAGACAACAACAAAACCACTCCAGCTGGCTACAAGACTGAAAGCCCTAATTAAACTATTCATGTAAGCACCCTACTTCCAGTGGTAGTAGCTCAAGATAAACTGTTTTTAAAAACTGATTGGTTATGTAAGAAAGTTATTCACTGGATACACATTACCAATAATCCCCATTACCAATGATATGCATGAGTAGCGTGTTTAGAAATTACTTGAAGACAGAAATCCTATTTCTTTTAAAAGTCCCCCAATATTTGTAGCTGTATTTGATGACATCTTCATTAATTCAGACACTGAAACACCTTAAAATCAGCAAAGGTTTTGGTCTTAGTCTTTCTGCATTTGCAACTAAGAGACCAAAATGGTACCTTTGCTTTGACTACCACTCTAGTGCATTAACGTGGAGTTACTCAGCAACAGGGGCTTAATTTTATTTTATTTTTTTTTAAATGAAGTGTTAAAGCGCCAGTGAAGGACCCTGGATGGCTACAGTTAACGCCACTAAATGTACCTGTCTAGATTTGAACTAATCTCCCTTTATAGACAACAGGAAGAAACATTTCTAGGGAGTAATTCACTTCACCATGAAGAAAGCATATGAAATAGGTGTGAAGAATCACACCCTAAAGTTGTCTCTTCTTTCCAAAAATTTTAAAATTTTAAAAAAGCAGCTAAGGGGCAGGCATCTACATCAGGCAAGTCCCATGCCCAGTTCCTGCAAAGCCTCTGGGGTTGGGATTGAGGTGCAAGAATCACACAATTATCATTTCAGGATTTATTTTTTTTTTAATACACACGAAAGCCATTTTAGTGCCACTACAAATACTTTATATCCTGGTTTTCACCCCCGAAGTGCGAGAAGTATATTCAGAGCACATTGCAACAGAATAAAAACTTCCCAGAAAAATATGAGTCCCTCCTCTTTTTTCCTCCCCTGTTAACAGATCAGTGGTAAGTAACCTCCGGTCATTCTGTCACAAAAGTTATCTGGTAGTATAGAGGACACTGCGTGTGTTGCAAAACAGAGATTCTGTTTCAACATACAAAGTCTTCTCTGGAATGAAAGAGGTTAAAACATAATCCTATGTTAATGAAATTCCCAAAATGAATATTTACACAAGTGAAGATAAGTCTTCATACATGTTTAGCTTTGCAGCAGCCTGGGGAAAGGGAAGGATACTTTGTGCCAAACTAAGACATCTCATTGTGTTTTTGTGGAAATCATCACCCATATTCCCCAACCTGACTGCTAATACAGGGCCTACATATCTTGGCAGGAAGAAAGAGAAGGCAAGGAAAGAAAATAAGGTGCAGCAAGTTCCCTTTTCACTTCAGTAGGACTGAAGTTCATCGGGTTTGTTATTCTTGTGTGTCATGTTCTTGAAGCTACCAACAGACTAACCACATTTCCCTTGTTTAGCCTAATCATTCAGCATGTCCTATAGATCAACAGGCACGTGAGCAAGTCAGGGAAACCACATGGTCACACTAAGCCCAGTCCTAGTGAATCCATAACTTATTTTGTTTAACATAGTTGTGAAGGCCACGTACCACAGCCTCACAGTCCAGAGCATGGAAACCACCATCCTAGCCCTTCATTATAAATACCACAGTTATCAAATATAGCCAGCGTAGAAGTTCACAATAGACCACAAAATTATACTTGTTGCAAAAGCCAGAGTGGTCTTCCATTTCCACTCACACCTGTTTTTGATCAATATATTTGCATGGAGCTTTAGCTACTTGAAGCCATGTACTGGCGATGATATTATACATGGCACACAGTCCTGCAACAGGGACCACAGAAGCAGCAGCCCAATGCACCAGCACTGCATTCCCTGCCTACTTTCCTACACTCGTAGCTTTGTGCTGAAATACAGGGAATTTTTCCTCCCCTCATTCACATAGGTAAAGAACAGGAATTCTGTATTTAAAAGTTCAAGGAAAACGTGGTTATGTTAACTAGACAACTATCAAGGACAGTATCATGCAGTTTGTTACTAAAAAGCAAGCATCCAACTAACAAATGAAATATTGTAGGCAGAGAAGAAATACTAAACAATAAGAAAGTGAAATAAGTCAGGGACAAATAAGTCAACTCACTAAAATCTAATCACATTTGCTGCAAATATATTTCAACATCACTTTTGCATCTTTGTATTATTATCACACATGGACAGGTTCTTCAGAGTTTCATTTTAAAAGGTACATTTTGTAAGAACGAAGATGCAACATACATTGCAGCAGGAGTGGTGTGAGAAAAGGAAGAGGAGGAGGGAGGCAAAGCTCTCAACTGTTTTTAAACACTCAGGAGAAGGTATGTTGCAGTCTCCACTGCCAGCATAACTTTGGGGTTAAAGAGCAAGAGTTTCATCAGTTGCTGACATAGGAGAAGACTGAGACCAAGGTGATAGAAAAGTCAAGGCAGCCCCAGTCCTGCAAGCACCTCCTCTTGGCTGTTGACTGTTTTGGTACTTCTAGCCTCTGTCCTTCCAGGGCTCAGGTTCTTTTCCTACCTAATGTCCTGGCTGGCCTAGAGCTTTATGGGTGACCCTAGGTCTTGTTGTGAGGGTCACAAAAAACCAACCAACCAACCAACCAACCAAAAAAAACCCCAAAAAAACCCAACACCCTTCATTTGTATTTTCAGCCAAGTTCATCCACTGTTTAACTGTTCTTTTGAGTTGCCCTGGCATTCAGGAGAGGACAGCATTAGACATATCAGTTGACCCCAACACTAATTTTAAAAGTTAGAAGATTAATAGTTCTTTCTCTCTTCTCATGCATTTTCATACTTTCTAATTAAATGAAGGTAAAGATAAGTAAAAAGCAATTGAAACTACTTCTGGTGGTTTTCAAACTGTATGTTATTCTACTGTTGCAAAAGCATCTGAAGTCAGAGTATAAATAACATACATCACTGAATGGATACACTGTACCACACAAGGTTTCATAAAAGGCGGCAATAAATTTCTTTTCCATCCTAATAAAAATTATAAGTGTCACATAAGATCACAGACAACTTTTCATACATATCATTGTAATGTCGATGTTGGCTGCAAACAATATATAGCCATATCATTATGGTTTACTAGAGCATGGGGGTGGAGGGCAAATCACACCCCACTTCATCACCCTGCTGTTTCAAGGAGTTAAACAGATTCCACACACCACCCCCCACCACCCCCCGAAACTCCTTTGGTTGGAGAAGCAATAGAAGGCAAATATAAAAGCATCTATATAATAGAGGAGAGATTCTTGCTTAGGAAGTAAATTGAACAAGCATAGTCCTTATATTCTTTTTAGTAAATTACAGATGCACGCACCTACTTTGCGGCTGATGTTAAAAACAACAAAAAAAAAATCTATAGTTTTGCATCTAACTTGACCATATTAAAAGGGAATAACATCCCAGGCAATTACAATCATACTAGTGTACAGGTGGGTTGAAACAATTGCAAGAAGTGCTAATTCAGCAAAACAAATTTTTCTTTCCATTTACTTGGAAATAAGTATTATCTTAATTACTCACCATTTAAAAAAGCATGTCTTATGAATTTACTTTTAGTAATTTGATTCTTAAATTTGAAGTGCTGCCTTTAAATATTTAAAATTAAATATTTTTCTATATTTTTATATTAGAGAATCAAAACATTTTCTTCTTTAGAAAAACAATTTTTGCCGAGTTATTTCATCTCATTTAAATAGTATTAAAATAATGTTTGTAAGTAGTTTTTCTTGACATCCTTGTAATATTGCTATGGTATCCAAAACAATGACCATTTGCACATTTAAAAGATGGGGTTTATTATGCCTAATATAATATACAAATCTGTAGATAAATCTGAAGACAGGGATTGAAATGACTAAACTTGAACAAGCACCCATTTGCAGTTTCAACTAGTGATTGATTACTTTCTTCTCAAATACAGCCAGACAAATCATTCCAAGTACTCAATGCCGTTCACAACATGGCACGTCAAATCCATGGAGATAGTACTTTGCTTGTAGAACAGGAGCAGCTTAGACATAGTCATGCATTTACAGGCTCCAAACCACTACGCTTGTTGCTATGCTTAACCAGCAACTAACATGAAAAATCCCTATTGAGCTGTAAAAGGCTCCTAGCAATAGTAAAGGAGTAAATGTCTGCAGAAAGTGTTTTACTCATCAGCTCTTATGTATTTGCCTCGTTTAAAAAAAAAAAAAAAGCCACACCCAAAAAAACAACAAGTCACAGTAAGCGATGACAGTTTAGGGTTAGCGTAGAAGGTGTTCGGGTAACTTGAACACATCAGTCTGAAAGTTTCGTTGTCAGAACTCTTGTTTAGCTCCCACCTACCCTCTCAGGTACCTATATCTGTTGAAGGGGTTAGCAGGTGGCTGAGACTCTTTCTGCACAAAGGGGAAGATTTGCTTCCAGGCTTGCCCAACCATAACTGCCCAGACCTTGGCAGAGCTAAACAAAGAGCACAGACCAAAGCCCTGCCAGGATTTGCAAAGGAGGCAATCCCCTTCCTTGCCAGGCTTTCTCAGCCTATGAAGTATTCTTTTTTTCTTATCATTCTTATTTGTGTTCTTCAAAAAACTCCACCAGTCCCCACTCTAAATCCCACCTATCTGGGAGAGAAGGGAGGGGTCTCTTCTACCCCAGCAGCACCATTACTGGAGCACCTGCCCAGGGAACAAAACGTGACTTTAAATCCCCATCTCTGCCGAAGGTGATAGGACATGAAAAGTAAACTCTACAGGTTTACAGTGTTCTCTAGCATCTTTCTCCACAGAAGTGGCTTTGCTTGTGTGGAAAAATTACTTCCCAGGTCAGTGAAAGTGAGAAAGAAAGAGATCATAGCCATCTCATAGTCAGTGTATAGTCAGTTGGGTCCAGAGAGTGCAAATATAACTGCATAACCTAAGAGTTAGAGCATTTATTCAGGATAGGGACAACTGGCCAACCACACATTGTATTTTACATTAAATATGCCATCATTTAAATGGCTAATTGAACAATTCCACAAGCAAAACTAAGAGTGCTCCATCACAGAATATGTTTCCACTCCATGGCTTAAAGCATTCCTGCTGAAGATAATTAAACAGGCTTCAAACCTTTCCATTACAGAAGGGACTTCAGCCTTAGTTTTCCAAAACCTGAGCAAATATCCTAACCCCCACATTTTTGTTTTCCGTTTAAGGGCTTATTGTTCCAACAATGTTTTCTTTCTGAGAAGCTTATGAGGGGTAGAAGCTACTGATGGGATAAATATACTGAAGCCACATTTTGTGGGAACAATTAGTTTGTTCTTTTAAAACAAGCATCTGTGGTTTGTGTCTTGGGAACAGAATTGAGTTTAAACACAGCTCAGTATCCCATTAAGTATCCGAGTAGCTGTACTTACCAGATTATCACATTCACTGACATTGAATTTATTAAATTTGATGAAACCAAATAAAGGAGGTTGGAAAAGGAGTGCCGGGAAACAGTACCTTTCTGTGTCTTAGGAAGTGCCTCTTCCTTAAGGGCAACCGGAGACTGCTGCAGTTTCAAAATTACCATTTCAAAACTTTCTGGATCTTGGCCACAGAACATTCTTTTCAAAATTGCCATAGACACAGATCATTCGGATATGGGACACACAGAGACAAAACACAAAGCCAGAGAGATACATAGCTGCACACAAGCAGTTGCTGACTTTTGATACTGGTCACAAGTGGATTGTCCATAAGTCTAGTGCTAATATTCTTACCCATTAGACAAAAAAACTACAAAAACATGAAATCATCTCTTAATTTGCTCAGAGGCCACATAAATACTTTAAACTATTCATAGTCTAGTGTGTTTTTTCCTAGCCTTCTACATACTGCAAATTTTCCTAAAGTACAACCTTACCCTTTGTGACAATGAAGATCACAGCTTAGCAGTCTGCTTCTTAAAAGAGGAACCCATTACTGCTACAGGAACACATAGAAAAAGAGTGAGAAGTTCAGACCTCTATACTAATACAAGCACACTAAAATGCACACTGAGAGCTCAGCTTGTAGAAATTGCATGAGCAGAAAGCACAAGTGTTTGCAATTGTTATCAGCTGAGGAACAGCAGCAAAATGTAATTGCACCCAACAGCTGAATATCTACTTCAGAACTCCCACCTGTCTCTGTCTGGCTGCCTTTAAATGAGCAGGCCTCCAGAAAAATATACTGCTGCAAAGAGGTGGGGGAGAGGATAGCACAGATGCTGAGTTTCAATGTCTTTTCTTTCTAGATTAGCATATTAATTACTATCATAACAGGTGGGCACCAGTTCTGGCACCATCTTTTTTTTCTTAAAAAATCCCAAACTAGCAAAAAATGACAGACACATCCTCCTCTGCAGTGATATGAATCATTTCATAAGAAACTTAGCCCTTCTGAGGTTTTGGCAGTGCCTGCAGGCACTCCCTGTGTGTGTGCAACAGGTCAGCAGGACTGCCAGGAGCTGTGTAGCCAATGCCCAGATTCCAAAGAAGCGGAAGAGGCCAGCTGCTGGGATCCCCCAAACTAAGGCAGCCCAGCCCAGCATGGAAACAGACCTGCAGGGCCCTAAGGAACACCTGGGGGGAGAGGCAGGCAGGTGTTGCAAATTCAAGCTTATGTGCCACAGAAAGAGGATTTCTTACTTTTTGATAAATACTTGGAACATCTTAAATCCTTCTAAGGTCTCCTCTGGAGTGGGCTACAGGTAGAAGACTTGATGTTACTTAATTTGTTTTCTAATTAGTATGGGGAAGGGGAAATATGAACTGCATAAAATAGATATACAAACTTTCTTACCTATCAGAGATGAGATAGGTTTTATCCATGATATTTTGCTACACAGACAAAGAAATTTATATAATAGATACACTTTTTTATATCTTGCAAATCCTGAAAATATGTAACAAGCAAGTCTTAAAATAATAATTGGGGAAGGGGGATTTCTGTTTCACAAATAAATTACCCACAGAAAGACAAATATTTTGTGTAATGCTGTTACCTTACATTTTGTAAACTTTTGGCAAACACTATTACTCTATCCCTTCTCCATTTGCAATTCACTTATGTGTTCCTCATGTCTTTGTGAATGGCTACTAGGTATGCCTGTTTTAAGAGATTAATGCTATCTTGAGCCAAATGCCATTTACATATTAGAAAAGCCCAATGCCAAACTACCAACTTTTCATTAAATTAGTGTATATATGGCTTAATATTCCTGTACTTAAAATTCAGATGAGGTTCAGATCCATTAACTATTATACTGTATATTAACCAGTAACTGTAATGCAAATAGGTAGATTTTCAGCTTAGAAGTGGTGGAATTAATAACTATTAGTTTCATAGGTGCTAAGAAGTGCAGAAGATACATATTTTATGACAAATCTTTGGCATTGATTGATGGTTCAGCTTTATGTTTGAAAGATATAGTTGCTGAAATATAGTTAGAAATTATATTCTTCTGCATTTTCCAACTTTGGTAAATTAACCTGCTTTGTTATTTTAATGAAAGCTGTAAGGCCATGCAGTTTTGTGAAGTAAAACATCTGATACAAGAAAATTTTTGCTTCATCAGGTTAAAACAGTGAAGCAAACCAATCAAGCTGATTTTCAAGAAAAAAAAATCAGTTTGTATAAACATCAGCTGTAATAACTTAAAATAGAACTGATGCAAGAAACAAAATTAAAAAACAGAACTCATTTCACACTGTTACTGTATTTCACACTGTTACTGTATGTTGCCAGAAAAAACAAGCAGACAGTTTGGAGGTTTTTTCTTACAATCATTGCTATGATTTTAAAAACACTGGAATATTTTCACTTTTGCTTTAGATTTTCAATGATTTTTTAATCTTATTATAGCAATGAATTTCTGCTTAGCACAAATAAGAAGCAGGATTTCCTTTTGATCACAGGATCATTACCTTTTCTCAGCTCTTATTCAATAAGCCAAACTGGACATCCAGAAAACCATGTGCAGAACAGAGCATTTCTGAAACCCTTACCCTGTAATCAAGTGGAATAAATCCATCCAGCAGAGTACCTGTTTTCAAAGATGATGGGAAAAAATCTGTGTTCACTCAGCCAGTGGAAATCCCTTCACCTTTTCAATATGGCAGTAACCAAATCAAAAAAAGACAACTGAAAGCCTTCTGAAAACTATACAAAATCTTGCATAGATAGAAGATACGAGTAGCCTGTAAGGCAAGGCGATGGCAGTGTGAAGCTTTATCAAGGAAAAATTCCAAGATCAACATGTGATCCACAGCTTAGGGAGTGCTATATTTTGAGGAAAATATGATTTTAAAAATCTCTGCTGTCATCATACGTCTCTGTGAGCCACTGAATTCAAAACGAACCTTGCTAGCTGGGGTCAGACTGTAGCATGTACCATCTCTGGAGAGGAAGTGGATCAACACGCAATGTATGCCCACAGGTGGCTTTTCATCGCATTGTCTCCTGCAGGAACAAGATATTAGTATTATTTTGAGTCTATACACCTTGTCAACCAGTATCCTCAGCAAAAATAAAGCAAATTTGTTTTGAAAGCAATCTTAAAGTCACAATACTCTCTCTCAGATGAATAATCAGTTTGCTGAAAAACAGCATAAACAAATCAAGTCTATTTTTAGATTTATAAATTTTCATTTTTAAGTTTGTATGAGGTTCCATTTAATTTCAACCATCCAAACATTAGGAAATCCGTTAAAAAGATTCACTGTGGTTGTTCTTGCTGATAAAGTGTTTGTTTGGGTTTTTTTGAATTGCATTTTATTTACCTTGGAAGAGAAAGCTTACACTTCTAATACATGAATAGAAAGGTATGTACCATTCTTGAAAGTCACATGTAAAGCTTAGAGGCCTCTGAAAATGCTTAATTGGTTTCCTGAAGGATTAAAAATATTATTCATTGAAATATTAGTTCACCACATTTCTTGTAGGAGTCAGAAAAAAGCATAAAGCAGCAGAAAAATATAAACTACAATTTATTTGTTGAGTCAAGAAAAAATGTAAAAGTTAAAAATAGAATGACCATTTACATGTGAAAGAGTGGCAATATCTTCCTTGCGAAGACATGGTACTTCTGCAGAGAGTAAAATTGTTGGTGAAGCAAATAAAGCCCATTTTGAGTGACAGACGGACAAAGAGATCCTGCAGGTTAGTAACGTGGCCCGCCGTGGTGGCAAGGGACACAATGTGCCACATGGACCTTTCCACATTCGCTCTCATCTATCATCCAGCTTCCTGTTGCAGTCAGAGAGTAACTTGAAAGGTCGAGTTAATACATTCTTGCTGGCTCCTGTCTTAGCACTCACACAACAGTGCACACTGTTGCTTGTGCCATGGCACGGGCAGCATGTGAGGAGAGATCTATTTCTCTGAAGGGATCACACTATACCCTGAAGCATGAAGTTCAGTTATCCAGCCACATATTTTCTCTGCAAGCCACTTTGTATTAACGAGGACAAAGAAATAAACAGTGAATATCATTCCGTGCTACCACAAAAAAATTGAACAAGTTCTCCTAACAGGAAATCTGTGACCTGACATATCTTGCACTGTACCTGATTAAAATCAAGCAATTTGGGGGCAGATTCTTAGTTGCAACATGGCTGCTTTTTGCCACCCTGCATTGCTGCACTTCTGGCCAACGACTGCAGTCAAGGCGAATTTTTTAAAAAGGCTAAATCAAAGCAGCCCTCAAGTTTTTTATGGCTTGTGGAAGGTAGCCCAGTCTGCAGGGGACCACACAGCTGCAGGAATACAGGAGGTGAAAAAGTAGGCCACTGTTAAAAGCTTGGTGATTCTGAGCTTGCATGAAAGTAACTGCAGATTGGCTTAACCTGGAACCATCTATCTTACCCATTTGTAGAGTCAAGGTGTTTGAGTGTCTTTGGAAGTAAGAAAGAACTTGAGTCTTTTCTCCCAGGAGCTTCATAGTGAGTAGCTCTGATGATGGGAGTAATATTATTTCAAAGTTACAGTGATGCAAGTAAGAAAGCAATGGAGGCTGGCTTCCTGCCCCTTTTTATTTGCATTCCAGATACGATTTTTGCACCATCTGTAATCCTGTTGCAATATTTACATGGGAATAAATATTACCTTCAGACTTTACCATAGATAAGACCACACATAGCAGAAGGCATGAAGAATGAGATCCTTGGGTCCCTATTCCCAGATCTGTCTTGAGTCTCCTCCTCTCACGGGTAACCAGCCGATCAGCTGCTGTAAGGGCAGTTCCCCCCTCCTCACATAAATGGGGGCAGCAGGGATGCAGTAATTTTCTCATTACTGAGAGAGGAGCTGAAAGGGAGATTTTTATGGTCAGCCTTCTGTAATACAAGAATATCCTTCCACACTCCCAGAAGAGAGATAAACTGGCTGTATAGCCACTTTGCATCAGACCAGAACAACACAATAAATCAGCGATGCTTTGTCAGGGCTGGGGATGTAAACTGTGGTGCCTGGTTCAGGTGTTTTCAGCAGCTTTCAATATAATATACAAAGAAAATACCTGCCTGAAGATGCATCTACAAAGCCAGCCAGTTCATTGCCCATGGGAAGCAGGCACCTCTCATACCACCCTTCTTCCCCTCAGAGTGCTTTTATTTCAGTCATATGCCAAAATTTCAGACCTATCTATATTCAGGCACAGCTTTTGCATGGAAATCATTGTATAGTGGGCAGCTTTCTGGCTTGTTTTTCATCACAAATCGTACAGGAGAAGAGCAGCAGTTTCAAAGACTTTTATAAGGAAGCCTCAGGGCTTGTTTGCCAGACTTCAATGGATATGCTTGGAGCATGGTACATGGAGGTTGAACTGCCTGACTCCCATTAACATTAATAGAGTCAGGAGGCTAAATGCCTGCGCACCATTCTGATGACGTATCCACAGCATCTGGTAAGTAGGCTGCTGCCATTTCTAAGTCCTTTTGGATATGATGCTTCCCTCATCTATATCAGGGTGGCAAAATAAAACAAAGAGGGACAGCCTAGTTTCCTCCAGCTAAGAAGTTCTGCAAAGTACAATAACTGTGGGTTTTTTGCCTCAATTTTGATAAAGAACCTTCCATTTGCATATAAATTTCCTTACGTATAAGGTGTCTAACAGCATTACAAAAACTAATTTTAAAAAAAATAGCAAACACAGACAACAAACTGTTAGCAGCCTACTGGTTTAATATGAAAAAGTAGGCTAGTAGTTACACAGGATTCATGGTCCCACCAAAATTCTAGGATATTTGGATGATACATGCTCCCTGAAAGCTATAGGTACTTTTCTAGGATCAAGCATGAGCCTGTTGCACAGCTGAAAGTAGCTAATTTAAAATTTAACCTGTATTTACAAAAAAAAAAATTTTGATCCTTCATTCTCTGTTTATGAACACCTGCAATTTATATCACACACATTTTCATTGGAAACAATCTATTAAATCTGTAAAATTATTATAGTGTAGTCCCATAGTATGTCACACTGTGGCAGTACCTTTGATCTCAGCCCCTGGGAAACATTTTTTCATGTGGGCAGCAGCAGCAGCTGTAAATACAATGTTAATACTATTGGGGTATTAAATTTCCCTTTTATTTTGCTGGCTGAAGTCTGAGGGCTTGTGCAGTTCCCATATAACACGCTTTCAAGTTTCTGAAGTTTCAAGATAATCTAGTGAATGGACTGTCTTAGATACTTTTACAGTGGTGTTACAAGTGAAAAAAGGACTTCTCTGTTTCTTTCAAATCTGGGAAAATATATTTTGGTGATAAATCTTAATCTCTCAACATCTTGGTCTACCCCTCAGTTGCCTCACAATTCACAGCTTTTCTGCTTTAACCTGATTAGAAACAACCTGTTGGCTAAATTACTCTGTTACAATCTACAGATATCCTGTATGTTTGAGTTTTTCACATGTGTAGTCCCACTTCAATGAAAAAAAGTGTCTTTTAGAAATGTTATCTGTGTCCCTGATGGCTGTCTCATCACAACACTAAAATTCTAGATCATATACCAACTTTGCTATGCATAAACAGCACAAAAATCTGCCCTTAGCTTGCCACTGTGTTATGTAGCCTGCCAA
Organism: Sula dactylatra; assembly: GCA_013389905.1. Lineage (NCBI taxonomy): Eukaryota > Metazoa > Chordata > Aves > Suliformes > Sulidae > Sula > Sula dactylatra. The sequence continues at coordinate 21,760 of WEKW01001167.1, forward strand.
CCACCAAACACCCATCCCAACTATATCTGAAGTCAGTGGTATAAAGATTAGATAATGCTCTGAGCAGTGTAAAGAGTAACTTGAGCTAGCCCTTATTCAGAGAGCTAGATAAATGCTACTCTAACCCCTACAATTTTATTCTGATGTAGTTGCTTTGCAGTAATATCCTACCTGTTCAAGTTTTATACTGGTAAACTTATAAAGATTAGGCACTACTTTTATCTTCCGTGTGCTGAATGTATATCTTTAGTCAGAATATTTACTAAACAACATCTTAAAATACCAAACAGCACACAGATTCTGTTAAGCAAAAATTTACATTTATACACATATCAGTAATTTAAGTGCCTTTTACCTTTCAAGAATACTTACATTAAAAAGTCTTAAGAAAAGTGATTCTAATAAATGGCATGCAAACACTCTGAAGTGTCCAAACTATCTTGATTTAGCCTCTCCCTTTCACTGCTTGGATTCTGAATGAGACACACAAGCCACAAGACCTGTTCTTCTTTGCATGCTCTGTACACGCTGCTGTCAAATGTGCATAATGATATCCATTTTTCTCATTTTCAAATACCACTGTAATAGCCAGTTGTGTACACACAAAGCTTTTCAAATGCTTATGCTGGATTCTGTGCCTTAGGACAAATCTCATTTCTTTCTCTTTGGTACAAGTATAGTTTGGGAATGCAAGGACTGAAGCCTAAATTCAAGGTCTAAATCCAGAAAAAGACATAAAATACCTGTTAAAGGGAGGGAGGGAGAGAGGCAAGCAAGCAAGTACACTTCCTACCAAGGCAGGTACATCCCTTTCCTCTTCAACCTGTGAGTAGCACTAGGCATCCAGTTGAGATTTACAACAGCCAGGAGGCTAACGTTCATGAATTTTTTGTTAATCACTCATCAGCTAAAGCTTTTTAATAACCACTAGCAATGACTAGAAGTCATCCCTCTCCTTTTCCCAGGCAACAGCTCTAAATCGCCCCAGGATACCAAAATAACATGACTACTCTGGCACAAATTCTGTACATACTTCTTCCCACCTCCTTCCATTTACTTATGGAAATAAGTAAATATTCCTTTAAAATGCAGAGCTGTTTCACAGAAGAAAGGTATATTAGAATAGATTTTAAGTGTAAGATTGGGGTGAAAGTGGGCATAAACCCCTTCTGCCAGACAGAGATTGAACCTAGGCTGCCCGCATCACCTACTCATACTGCTGTTGGAGAAATGAATGAGGACTCCCATCACCTCCTGCTGCTGCTGTACTTCATGCACAGCCTGCACCATTAGTCATGCTAAGAGCATGCCAGCTGGATAGAGCCCCTCCGGTGAAACAGACTGAGGAATGCCTTGCTTATGAATCCAAATTAGGCTTAAATGTAAATTACGGCTGGGCCACTCCACACTAAGCTAGTTCTGGGATGCGCAGGAAAAAACAATTTAAAGCCTTCAGGAAATACTGGGGTTTTTACACGGACAGGTGGCTAAAGACAGCTGCAGGTTCAGTCTGTACTCCCTCCAAACCAGCTCCACCTAATCCTGCTCCATTTGAGAAGCTGGACAGCCATGCCAGCATGGCAACATGCTGAGGGCTCAGAAAAATGCATGACAAGTAAAGGAGACAGGAGGCTCCAAAGTTACGCAGCCACTTAGGGGAGTTATAAAGGCTGCAGCTTGGGATGCAGAGACTTAAAGTAAGTATTAGGTACTTTTGTTCTTTCATATTTGTCCTCTCTTGACTTTCTTCTGTTTACTTATATGTTGGAAAATCCTGGTAAAAATAAATCAAAATTTTAGGGAGGAAAATTTCATATGACTTTAACTCAGAGGAAAGAATTACACAATTGCACTACAAAAGATGGTGGAGCAATCTGTCAGAATTGAGCGAAGAATGGAAAAGAAGGGGAAATACAGGCTTCTGCAATGAAGAGACAGTCTAAACAGACTCCATCTAACAATTTACAGGAGAAGGCCTGAAACACTGCAGAAGGCTCAATGACAGTATTTCATAGAATCATAGAATTGTTTAGGTCGGAAAAGACCTTTAAGGTCATCAGGTCCAACCGTTAACGTAGCACTGCCAAGTCCACCACTAAGCCACGTCCTGAAATACTGCATCTACACGTCTTTTAAATACCTCCAGGGATGGTGACTCAACCACTTCCCTAGGCAGCCTGTTCCAATACTTGATAAACTTTTCAGTGAAGAAATTTTTCCGAATATCCAACCTAAACCTCCCCTGATGCAACTTGAGGCCATTTCCTCTTGTCCTATCACTTGTTACTTGGGAGAAGAGACCAACACCCCCCTTGCTACAACCTCCTTTCAGGTAGTTGTAGAGACCAATAAGGTCTCCCCTCAGCCTCCTCTTCTCCAGACTAAACAACCCCAGTTCGCTCAGCTGTTCCTTATAAGACTTGTTCTCCAGACCTTTCACCAGCTTCATTGCTCTTCTCTGGACACGCTCCAGCACCTCAATGTCCTTCTTGTAGTGAGGAGCCCAAAACTGAACAAAGTATTCGAGGTGCGGCCTCACCAGGGCCAAGTACAGGAGCACGATCACTCCACTACTCCTGCTGGCCACGCTATTCCTGATACAAGCCAGGATGCTGTTGGCCTTCTTGGCCACCTGGGCACACTGCTGGCTCATATTCAGCCAGCTGTCAACCAGCACCTCCAGGTCCTTTTCTACCAGGCATCTTTCCAGCCACTCTTCCCCAAGCCTGGAGCATTGCATGGGGTTGTTGTGACCCAAGTGCAGGACCCGGCACTGAGCCTTGTTGAACCTCATGCAGTTGTCCTTGGCCCATCGATCCAGCCTGTTCAGAACCCTCTGTAGACCCTTCCTACCCTTGAGCAGATCAACACTCCTGCCCAACTTGGTATTGTCTACAAACTTACTGAGGGTGCACTCGATCCCCTCATCCAGATCATTGATAAAGACATTAAACAGAACTGGCCCAAACACTGAGCCCTGGGGAACACTGCTTGTGACCTGGCCGCCAACTGGATTTAACTCCATTCACCACAACACTTTGGGCCCAGCCATCCAGCCAGCTTTTCACCCAGCAAAGTAAATGGCCGTCCAAGCCCTGAGCAGCCAGTTTCTCCAGGAGAATGCTGTGGGAAATGGTGTCAAAGACTTTACTAAAGTTTAGGTAGACAACATCCACAGCTTTTCCCTCTTCCACTAAGCAGGTCACCTTGTCATAGAAGGAGATCAGGTTATTCAAGTAGGACCTGCTGACTGGGCCTAATCACCTGGTTGTCCTCTACATGCCATGTGATGACACTCAAGATGATCTGATCCATAACCAACATGTAACCTTCTATGTGGATTTCACTGTGAAACCGGTCAGTCTCAACATTTTTAAAGCTTTCTGAGAAACTAAAAAATGAGATTGGTAGTGGTGTTAAGGAAGAATAGCAAAGTGATTATCTACATTAAAAAAGAAACAGACACACACATAAGAATTTGTGTGTTATGTAAACGGTAAATTGCAATTTTTCTTTTGATACAATTCTTAAGCTGTCAGTGACAGATTTTATGTTTAGGGCTTTTCATACAAAGGAATTTTTACCTCAAACTGAGGATTTTTAAAATTTATATACCTATATTTCTCATGTAATTTTGCATTCCTTAATTTTGACACAATCAATGCCAGGTTTGATATGATATGCTCCTGCAATTGAAGTGTGTGGTTAGAAAAGAAAAACCATTTCAGGTAGCAACACCTATCATGTGAAAAGAAAGAAAAGCTTTGAGAGGAAAACAGTGATGCAAATGTAGAAAATACTCCTGAAAAAAGGAGAATAAGAAACATATTAAAGAAAGCGTGGCCAGTTTCAGAAATCCCTCTCCTGGGGATTTCACTGTGGCTCGCTGCAGCCAAATATTTTGGGTGACTGAAATCTGAGACTGGTGAGCTTGGACCTGTGAAGAGTGAGCAGCCGCACTTCTTGTGCTTCTCAGTTGTTTGTGGGATGCTGCTGAGCCTACACAACTCAGATATGCAGGTACCAGCTCTTTTGCGACTGGAATGGTGGAGGGGAGAGGATATTTTCCAAGTTTTCAGTCACCTGCTATAAAACAAGTACATTGCACAAGGGGCTCAGGATGAATGTATGATAGCCTCCAGTGACCCAAATCTATTTGTCTGCACTGAGAAAGCTGGCTCTTGGGCCACTTACTGCAGCCTGGCTCTGGGTCACAACTGCAAGTACCTTTAACTGTGGCAGTGAAGAAAATTTTATAAGGATGGATATGCTTCCTGAAATCTAATAGGAACACAGTTCTGTGCATCCGTGACACCAAATCAGTAAGGGATGCCACCCATCATGAAGACAAGGAAGAGAGATGTCTATGTCTTGGAAAACCCATCCTGCCTCTCATATGAAATGATGGGCTCCCATCTCAAGAACTGCTCATGTTATTTCCTAACAAAAACTCCCATTCTCCAACCTCTATTGTTCTACACACCTACACAGTTTCACAGAATATGATAGGAACAAAATAAATAGATTTAAATTTAAATAATTCTCAGAACAACTATGATCAATATGAGGATGATGTATTTGTTTTGGTAGTTTTAAACTATGATAATTTCATGTTCATTGAGTACAGTTCTGCTGAGTATTTCTCACTCATACTAGATGGAGAGAGAAGAAACACTATGCTATTTAGTGATAGAAATCAACAACTGCATTATATACAATGTGCAAAAAACTGAAATACTTGTGTCAGAGTAAATATTTATAGATCTGTGACTTAAAAATATTAGCATATCATTTAGTAAAGAGTTTTTTCAGTAGTTCAGAAATATGGATTCTGGTAAAAAAAAATAAATAGACGTACTCTTTCCTATCCCACAGCATCCCAATATCAAAGTTGGAACATTATGGGTGGTGGGTCTGGATGGGTGGTCTACTAGATGCATAAAAACCTGTCTGGGCCCTGAGGCCCAAAGGGTGGGTGGTTAATGGTGCATGCTCTATCTGGAGGCCAATTATGATTGTTTCAGGGTTTTACCCTAGGACCCCCCTTGTCTAATATCTTATTCAGTGACCTGGAGAAGAGGTCAGAGTTCACCTTCATTGAACTTTCAGATGACACCTAATTGGTGCATGTAGTCAATCCACTTGAAGGCATGGTCGCCGTCTAGAAGCACCTAGGCAGGCTGGAGGGATGGGCTGACCGGAATCATAAGAAACAAAGCAAGTACAAATGCAGAGTTGTGCACCTTAAATGGGTGAAGCCCTTGGACTGGTACAAGTTGGGGACTGACTGGCTGTGGAGCAGCTCTGTAGAGAAGACTCTAGTGGACCATAAGCTAAAGACGAACACGCTCTGGCAGTAATGAAGGGTAGCAGTGTTTGGGGGTCTATCATCAGGAACATAACACAGTGGAAAGGGAACTGTCTATTCCATTTACTTAGCTTGTTAGACCATATCTAGGATACTGTGTCCAGTTTTGAGCTTCCTGAACAGGAAAGGAAGACATTGATAAACTGGAGCAAGTTCAGTGGAGGGCTGCCAAGATGGTTGGGGGCTGGAGCAGGTGTACAGGTGTCCTGGGAGGAGAGCCTGAGGCTTATTCAGGTGGGAGAAAGGATGGCTTCAGGGGGACCCAACAGCAGCCCCCCAGTGCCTATGGTAAGTTTAGCAAGAAGACAGCCACAACAGTCCTGGCAGGAAGGTGAGAGACAACAGGCATAAACTGAAATGGGGAGGTCCCAGTGGAAGTATAAAAAAATAGTCTTTTACTACGATGGCAGTCAAGCAGTGGAACAGGCTTCCCAAAGAGGCTGTGCAGTCTCCAGCCTTGGAGGCTTTCAAGACCCAACTGGATCAAGCCCTGAGCAGCCTGGGCTGACCTCAGGACTGATTCTGCTTTGAGCAGCAGGTTAGACCAGAGACCTTCTGGAGCTGTTTCCAACCTGAATTAATCTATGATTCATTATACATTTTAAGACCTTTCCTGGAGTTTTCTAATCACTACCTTCTTTAACTTTCTTTTGCCTTAGCATAGAAATCTTTTAAACTATTTCTAAAAGTACATCCCTCAAAATAACTATTCTATTCTAGGTAAGTACTTTCATTATATATATATTCAAATTCTGAATACTGCAGCTCATTTTGAAAGCCTCTTCATAAAATAATGAAAGCTAAAGCAAGCCTTGTAAAATTAAATCTAGATGAGCTATGTAGGAAGGAATTAATGCCTAAGGATATTCTGTCATATTTAAATGTAGGAAAGTACAATTACAAGTGCTACAAGTAGAAAACAGAGCTTCTTAGATAGAGAAATTAAGACTCCTTTAAGAAAAATAAAAGGAACTACAAATGTGTGGGTGACTTAAGTCTCCTTCTTTTGTTACTATGGCTACAATAAAGAATTACCAAAGGCGAGAATTGGATTGGTATGGTATTGAAGATTTGGCATGCTAATTAGTATTGTCCTTTTATTACTCTGATAGCCACATAATCCAGAGCCATTTCTTCTAAATCACTTAACTTGGAATACTTCTTAGCATTGTTTTACAAGTAAATGCCAACTCTATTTCTTACATGTTTGTCCGTATTTTAAAAAAAAGACCTGTTTCAATTAACATATTTTTGAAGTCTAGACCACCATTTTTAAACACTCCAGACATACATTTATTATCAGTTTTCTAGTGATAGTATTTTCTTTTGCGCAAGTATATTAGATAGTATGTTTTCTTTGATACATAGCCATTTATGTGGTGCATCTACACTTTTGGCCATACAAAACTGTATGTGTATTTGAACGTAATCTTTCTTTATTGAAAAAACAGCCCCTTTAAACTGAAACACATCCAGTTTTTATACCATTTTAATTACATATTTTTATCTTATTTTTCTCACATTATAAAGATGTCTTTAAAGCCAAGCTGTCTTTTGTGTGCCTGAAAACTGACCCACTGCATTTTTCATCTGAACACCTATATTCCTGTCTTATTTTGTAATCTAAGTTTGCAAGATGTGCATGCACAAATAAAAGCAAAAGCATGCAAAGCTGTTTACAAATTAAAACAAAAGAGAGAAAGAAATAAAATACTTTTCTTGGGCACAGTTATATATTCAAATGTCAAACTGCTTAGTGAAAAAGAACACTAAATGGAAAATTCAAGAGGTGAGTTATTTCTATGTGTTAGGCACTGAGCTTGGACTCAGATTTTGATTCATTCTTGCTTCTGTTGCAGACTTGATAAGGGACAAGCTATCTAATCTCCTTTCTGCCTGAGGTGGTAGTTCCTAAAGCTGATCTGCCTGCTGGCTGCCTCAGTCCTGCCATCCTCCCTGTCTCAACTCTGACCCTGGCTGAGCCATTTCAGTATGAAAAGCCATATGAAAGGGATTAGTTCTCCCCTCCCTGCTTTTCAGGTTAGTTTTCTATAGCTTTAAGGCACTCAAACAGCCTAAAGCAAGGCTGGACAAACATTAGAGCTGGAGTAAAGAGAGGATTGCTGGTTTGCCAGCAGAGACAAACGTGAACAGCAACAGCCCTAAGTGAGACTTAGTTACACTGCATGGGACAGCAGCTTCAGTTTCTCTGCCTGTAACGTTGTCTTAGTGTTGGTTCCCGCTCTTTCCTCCTTACTTATCCTAATTTGTTACCTGTAGCTTTTATTTTTTTTTAGCACTGAGCCATCTTAGGTTAGGCCTGAAAATATTTGTGGACACTTATTAGCTGTACATAAAGACCAAATGCACAAAAGTACTAAAGGAGTGATGTTAGAGGCAGTGGAGGCAGCAAAAGGAGGCAACAAATGGATTTCTGCCAATAATGTGTTAAAATTAAAGGCTTCTGGGAATGTGTTTCAGCAGATGTATGAGTATGATAAATATTTGAAAGCACTGGAGGACAGTTATACTCTTGCTCTTCATCATTACTATTTATAGATATTTTTATAGATGCATTTACAGCACAATCTGCAATAATAGGGCCAAGCAAACCACAGGGGCTTCCTTGAAAACCTTACTGACCCAAAGATGGAACAAGAGGTCACTAGTGCTTGGCCACATTTTCATCACAAAGTGATTTGTTTGCTGTTATGTCTGGTCTGGAAAGAATATTCTCCTCCAGAAATGGTAAATTGGACAAGTTTATCCAGTCCATTCTGCTTACTATTTGAGCAGACAATAATTGTATTTGGCCGTGCCCAGGTGACATTAACATTTTTTTCCAAAGCAAAAGGAACAATTGAGGATTTCACTGGAAGAAGGGCCAAACTATCTTTGAATAAGTTAAGGGTTACAAAACTTTTGTAGGGGAAAAAATTGGAAAAGATTTAAATCTGAACAAAACCCCACTTGTTCCCAAGAAATAATGGGACAGAAGATACTCATATTTCTTCTTTTGCAAACTGTATGGGGACACCAGGCATGAGGCAGGACAGTGCTACTGATCATGTGTGTTAGCAGAATGCTTGTTTTTTAACTTGGTGTGGATAGGTGCAATTACCTAGAAATCCCCAATACCTATGGGCATGGATGTCCATAGTATTTGTGACCTGAGAACAGTTTTTAACAATGCCCATCCACATTGCAGAGCTTATTGAAAAATCTGAGCAGCAAGGGGGCACATCTTACTTATCTGCATGGGTGGATAAGACAAAGATCTGTGTGAAAGAGCAGACAGATAATGCTGGGTATCTTACAGTAAGCAACATGAGCCAGATAAGCTCCCTCACAGCAGCAGTCCTTACAAAGACAAATGTTGTGTACAAAAACATGTATATTCAGATAATTTTTAAGTAATCTTCTTCAAAAGCTTATACAGGCACTTCATGTACATAAGAGGTCTCATTGACTGTAGTAGGACTACTCATGTATGTTAAGCTGAGCCCATCTGTAAGCCTTTGCAGAAGAATGCTCTTGGCACATATGTGTAACGTTCCAGTGACAATGAGCTGCTGACAGTGAAGTTCTTTAAGAAACTCAGATCAGAACTGAGCACTAGGAAAGACTCACTGGGGAAAGGACTGGTGGTCAAGTGCCATACTACCCAGCTGCTACCAACAGATGGATAGCAGTCCTCGCACCCCGAGCAGCTATTATAATGCTACATTGAGAACTGGGTGCAGGAAAGGGGACACAGGTAGCAAAAAACTGGAAGCAAAGTGACAGGGGAAGTTGCTATGAACTTTTGCATAAACAGCAATGACCTCATATGAGAGGTATTTTTCATTCCTTCACAATTTGCTGGCAACCAACAAACACAAAAAAAGCCAACACTTGATACAAAAGACAGGTATTTGGCAGCTACTGCTGTAGCATCAATCACTTCACATGCAGACTGAAATATCAGAAGAGAAGACACAAAGTAGACAACCTTGAAAATATATTCTTTCATTAATGGCTTTATAGAGCTGACAGAGCTGCAAGAATTCTGCAATATAAAGAGATTCACCAAAGCCCATACATAATCCGTACAAGGTAATTAAAACCGACCTGGGAAGTTTGGTGCTAGTGGCTACCTTGAATCTCCTCTACCTTAGGATAAGCAGCTACAGAATATTTGAAGAAAACCAATAAATATATTAGTAAAGCACTAGAACTATGATCCTTAGGGAGACTACACAACAAACCAAGGTGGATTCATTGTTGTTAGCACCATTATCAATACTCTTGTGTGCAGGGGAGAAAACAAAGCCTTTGTCAGAGGACAGCATGCAGATCTAGACCTGACCATCTTTAGAAAACATTGCACAGCCTTCTTAGAAAAAGCCTTGCCAACATCAGTGACACTCAGAATTCAAGTACTACATTTATTACCACCATGTGACAACCCTGTCTCCGTGCCCTGTGAAAACAAAGTGAAAAATAACAAGTTCTGAAACTGTCAAGAGTATATGAATTATTTTCAGGTCCACGTAAAAGTTTTCTATTCATTTTGTGTGCAATATGCTTAGGTGTTACAGGGATGAGCTACAATAAAAAACTCAACAAAGTTGTGCATAAACTTCATTTCAGTGACTTACAGAATAGCAATACCACCACCACCCTGACACAAATAATTTTAATAATTTTCAATGTAGCAAATAGATGTAAAAGCACAAGGATTTTATGACTCACCCAACGACACATCACATCTTAAAGGGATGTGTCTTCAACTGTTACTTCAACAATTAAACATTCAGTCTTAATTTAATACTATTGTTGGGCATGAAATGACACACAAGCACAAACATGATAATTGTTAGGTGGTACTAATTAGTTATATCACATATTGATGTTCTCTGGAAGAGAAATTCAAGAAACTGCAGTACCAGTCCTATGCTTGCCATCCAATTTTCTCAAACCCATGTAAATCTTTAAATAGAACTGTGGAGGAAGTATTCACATCTAACGCCTGCTGTTCATGGTTATAAATGAGTCAGATATTCTACTAAGTCTTTGGTGTAGGTGGGATTTTCAATGTCTGGATTGCATATTGAAATACTGCAGTCAGAAGAAATCAGTTGTCTCTGGTATAATCACTTTGATAGGAACAAGGCGTTGGCATGGCACTGATGTATCATGCAGGCGCAGCGGAATCTAATCATAACTCAGAACGGTTAAAGCATTTTTCACCCCTGAAGACAGAAGCCCTTATAATTAGGTTTTTCTCTTCTCTAAATGTAATTTCTCCTAAGGAGTGATAAAAATAATTGTGAGAAGAAAGGAAAAAAATCCACCATAAATTCTTAACAAATTCTTGTTTGCAAATAGCATTTTCAGATCAAAGTCTATAATAATTCCAATCTCTTCACAACTTGAATGAGCATTGACTCATTTTAGAAAAAAAAATATTTCTTCCATTTGTTTTAAAACTTGCCCCATATCTTATTTTTGAGTATCTTTTCCATTTTAAATAGAGAGAAAAAAAATATAGAAAAATATTAATAGGTAAATGTTAAATGTAAATAAATTAAATATAAACACTAAAACCTTTCTCTCATGTACACAGAACATAAATTATGTGCGTGATTCTCAGTACCGGCCTATTCTAATCCCTTACAAAAGGAATTTTACTTTTGACATAAAATTATGAGTGATAAAAACTTCTGCAAACCACATTCGCGTGCATGCTTACCTAAATAATCTATTCAGCTATAAACTTACTGAATGTCTCGTAAAAATTCCTAAATGTACACTGATCATATAAATTATTAAAATATAATATACATCCAAAAAAATTTGTCCTATATATTTTACTGTCATTTAAGCTTTCTCTCAGTTGCCTTGAGGTATCAATCGACCTCCCCTGTCCCTCTAAGCTTATTATTTTCTCTTCAAAAAAGGCAAACAAATGAACAGAAAGAGAGTCTGACATATACATTGTTCGGTCAGCTTCCTGTGTTATTTTTTCCTTTAAGTGGTTCACCAAAATATGCACCACAGTGTACATCAAGGTTATAGCACCTAGTCAAAGAAAAAACATTGCTTAAGAACTACTGTTTCTTTTCCAAAGTTTCCAATAAGACCTTTCTTCACCTGAAATAGTTTGCATTTCTAGATTTTATTTTTTTAGTCTGATTACCTATAAATGTCCTAAAATGTAGGCAGATGAGCAATCAGTCTTAAGAAATCCGACAGCATAACATTCAGATGCAACAATGACACAATACATCAATGATTCAGTCTCTGCAGAGGCCTGAACTTAAGTATCTTTAAGGGCACCATTATAATGTCCCTGTATTTATTAATAAACTGAATACATTGATTGAAAATACTGTGCAACCTTCAAGCTTTAGCACATGTGAAACCAAGAATTTACATATTTAAGTACTGTTCCCTGAAATTTCAGGACTATAAGATTAACAGTTGATAAAAAAGGAACATGCAGAAACGTCCATGGAAAGATAGTTGCTGGATGTTCTGCTGGTTATTATTCTTTACACTGCAATCATGTAATGGGTATTACTTACAGTGTACTTTCATTGTTCAGTTAATGTGTCTGCACATGTAAATGGGCAAAGGATGTGTATTATGGGATGGTGAAAAGAATACTGTATTTGCCAAGTCGAACAAATACAAGTGCTATTCAGTGAGCTAAAGATGGCCTGCATGTACAACTCACAAATTGTCAGCTGTCTGTCCCTAATTAAATTCAGCCAACCTCACAGCTTGGAAATGAAGGCCTGAGCAGCTCCAGTATCAGGCCAATCATCTAAACATCTAGTCCCTCATCCCTCTTCTTGTACCCTAAGTGTAAAATAACATTATTTATAGCCCAGTACTCCCTGAGTCATTTCTTGGAATAACTGCTAAAAAGGGAACTCTGGGAATTAAAAGCACCAGGAAAGGACACTTCACCCATTTCCCCTCTTTGTACAAACTTAACCACTTGTTTAACGGCCATAAAAATCAGAATTCCCACTGAAGACAGAATTTTGCCATGGACTTCCTTAGGACAACAACTGTTGCACTGTCACCTGATATTGCATTTAGCATCAATACCCTCCCTGTCTCTTCTGAAGGGTTGTCACTACAGCCACGACATACCTCTAGGTCCATTAAAGGGCATCCAAACAGTTCCTCTGTCCTAGTATCTTACCTTCTCTTCCTGATCCACCTGATTCCAGGTGGATGCTTGAGTTACTTCAAAGACACCCAGTATTTACAGAAGAAGAGTTACAACTAGAGTTTTTGTAAAGTAAACTTCTTAAATGCACAGTTTCTTGACAGAAATTTCATATATAACTATATAATCATACCAGAACAATAAAATCTGTCCACCTTGATCTTTCTGCTAGTATTTGTGAGATGCCTGAGGTGTTTTTTTGACATTTTCTGTGAGGATTCAGACTTCCTATTCCTTACAATAAAGCTTCTCCTCTAGTCTGCTCAGGTCCAGCAACTGAAAAGAACCTACAGATATGGGAAAATCAAATTATTCAGTTCAGCCTCTTTCCTGTAATGCCAAGTAAAAGACATGTCAGTCTTCTATGATTTTCTGCAACTGCTTTCAGACAAGATAAGAGACAGTAACTTCTAGCAAGTGATGATTCGAAACACTAGGGGTTAAAGCTGTACACAGGGCTAATATGTGGGAGTTGCTTTTACACATAGTGAAATTTTTTGCGGGTGAAAATGCATATAACCCCTTCAAGAAAGTGGCACACCATGATTTACACAGGAAAGAGGGCTCACAGATTGCACCTATTGGAAGCAGAAAATACTAAAATATTAGAAACATGGCTCAGGTCTCACATATTTGTGAGACAGATCAAAAGGTGCCATTCAGAGAAGGCTTTTCTATCTTTTTTCAAAAAAAATCCAATAGGATTATATCAAATTGATTTTCTTTTCCAAAAGAAAGACAACTTCAAACAAATCAAGTTACAGTGAAGTCCAACCCTTAATTTGATTTAAAGTCAGTAGACTTTAGGACATGCGTAAGATTTCAAAGCTTCCAGAGGCTTAAAAAAGAAATCTGTGCAGCACCATGCAGATTTACTAGCTGGGGCTTGGATGCAGTATCACCAAGGCCACACTGTCTTGTTTCTGAGCCAACCAGTTGAGAGATGGCACTCATTACCTCTCATGCAGCACTATGCAAATGTGATCAAACTACAACTCCCAACAGCTATGGTGTCTTCCCACAGCTTTCCCTAGCACTTTCATTTCCAGGTTTAAAGTGGCTCAACGAGATTAGCTCAAAACTTTCTACCCCTGCTGACTCAGGCATGTCCTTAAGCTTTTGACATACTGAAGACTCAGATGTATAAAAGCATTTGGGTTGCTAAGAGCATGGGCTAGGCAGAATTTCAGTACCTGATTACAAGAGAGCAATCCACACAAAAAAAACTTTTCCTCCTACTTGGGCAGGGGATAGCCTGGAGAACCTGAATTTTCCAGCGTCCCTGCCGGGTACAAAGACCCTAGGCTCAGCCTACACAGCAGTTTGTGGGGTACACACAGTGGCAAAACCTCAGGTGTCTCTCTCACAAAGGCCACACCAGACTCAGAAACTGGGGCTCTGGCTCCTCTGCTCTTCAGAAAGCTCAGCCTAGCAGGGCTGCAAGGTGCACAGCCTGCTTTGAGGCAATAGAGTGATTTCACAAAAGACTAAAGGCAAAGGTCCGAATCCAGGACTCCCATCTTCCTAGCTAAACATCACCAGCATTGCTCTTATGTTTAGTTCTACTCTGTAGCCCATGAGTTTTTTCTTTAATTGAATGGGAATACAGATTCAGCTGAAATAACAGAGTGCAACTTCACCCTACTTTTGCCCTTGGCCTGGGCATTTAGGGCAGCATCGGAGAAGCAGGTAGGTAAGGAAGCTGAAACCATTCATGTTTAGGAAGACATGGGATCTAGGCTCTTAGAATTTGGTTGAATGACCTGACTTTAGTCAAAAATACTATAGCCGTACCAGCATGGCCCTGTTCCTAGTTAATAAGCCCTACCTCTGGCCATAAAAGCTAAGATGTAGAGTCACATTAATGTAGTTACACTGTTTCCTGACCCAAACCAGTGACTCCACTGACATGGCCAGTCAAATGCTCAGTCAGACCTAGCTGGCCTTTTCCCATCATGCCCCATCACAAAATGGATGGATAATGTCAAGTAGCTAACACTGGGGACCTGATGCTGAATCATTTTGTGGATGTGGCCTTATACAACTTCTGAAAGTTGTCTGGTTCACTTCAGTCTTTGGAATTTACCTTTCGTCAGTTTCCTACCACAAATGTAAGCCTCATCAGTCAAACAAGGGATAAAAAAATGTATGACTGGTACCATATTGACTTTGCAGACTCACTTGAATGTTCCTGAAATTTCTACTTTTCTTGCACTTAATGAAATCATCTAGAAAATTTCTTTATATATGTCTGTGAGTTCAAGGCAAAACGGGGCGGTGAGGGAAAAAAAAAGAATGTCTCCTGCTAAAGGGAGAAGATTCCTGGAAACAAAAGTAACACTGAAAACATATGCCACTTTTAAGAAGTAATTACTGTGAGGAGTTTGTGTGATAGTCTAGTTATTTTATTTTATTTCATTTGCTTTCCAGAGACTCCATAGTCTATAAAAGGACTGGAAATTCCTATAGTGAATACTATAATGGAATTTATTATGCCAGCAGAATTAAGCTTGTGTCAACACTTCCATTATAAAATCTTGTTTTTAAGAGTTCGTAACTTGTCTCTATAAATACTGCATGCTCCACTTTATTTCTGAATAAGTCAAAATATTATTGTCTCACAGCATAACATTGTTGCAGTGATATTACTGATTTTAAATGAACAAAGGTCTTGATTAACAAAGATGAAAGAGGGAAAAAAACCCTACTGCTTTATCACTAAACTGTTTATTTTTGCAACAGTGCGTTTGAATTTTAAAACGTATAACATTGTTTTCTGGGTTTTTTTGTTCATTTTGTTTCCTTTTATAATTTAATGGACCACCACTCGGATTCTTTCTGTGGAAGAAGACTAGTTGGTTTTTTTGGGTTTGGTTTCTCTCCACCCCCAAAACATATCTGTTACGAAATTATGTTTTGGTCCCAATTTGCAAAATAAGACTCTACAATTAGTGTGGTGGACAAAGGAGAAAACAGTCCTCATACATCTGCAGAAGCAGATTAAAAGGCATAAATGGTGTGAGTGCGGATGTACCATCCTTCCTCTGTTCTACCTTATGTGCCTTCCATTCACTGCGACAACAAATCTGATGTTGCACAGGAACAAAGCAATGTTCAAAGCTTTTGAGTTAATACTTGCTGGATTTATGGATTTACTTAGGAAATCTTAACTTTGAAAGGAGAGAAGAAACCAGGTGCTGTAAGAGCTATAAAGTGCACGGTAATTAGACTGGGGGTGGGGATCAGCTTTCCTGTTGTTGCTGAGAGTAAGTGTAAAATATACAGCACTGACTGCTTCTGTGTTTGAGATATTACTTTCCATGTGATTTGCTCTCCTTACCACTCATTCTTTTGTTAATAATTATATGCTTTTTGTTTTCATGAACTACCAACATGATAGGAATGACAGCATAGCAAATTAATAAAAATATTGAATGCACAGTGAAGATGCATAAAAAGAATATATGGTAGGAAGACAGAGCTAACTTCATGTAAGAAGTAACAGCTGGAACAGACACACATGCAGCCAGGGATGATTTTACATTAAATGAATAAGGTTTAGCCTATGAATGCACAAATAAGGAAATGCACATATACATATCAAGAACTATCAATTTTCATTTTGAAACATCAATACTAGACCAGAGACCTTCAGTAAGCCAGTGCCAGTTACATTACTAATTAATGTTATATTTAAACTCAGTAGTTTTAGGACTTTTTTAATTACACTAATTTAGATAATCAGCCTCAAATTTTATATTCTTACTGATAAGTTTTTACATTTGTAGCTGCCAAAAGGAATATAAATTGGGTTTTCTTGCAATGTGAGAAGTGAGGAAGAAGAAAAAGATATTCAGAAAACCATTTGGATACTATAAGATGTTTTAGGTTAGAAAGAAGGATTTGTCATATCTATAAAGATTAAGAAGTATAAAATTATCCTAGTTACTTCAGAAACAGTCATTAAAACCAGAAATAAATACCACTAGCAAATTCAGCCAAAAATTAAAATGGCTGCTAGTGAAATATTGAACAAGTATTTCTGGTATATCAAAGACATGGTAAA
This sequence comes from Sula dactylatra, assembly GCA_013389905.1. Taxonomy (NCBI): domain Eukaryota; kingdom Metazoa; phylum Chordata; class Aves; order Suliformes; family Sulidae; genus Sula; species Sula dactylatra. The sequence continues at coordinate 38,419 of WEKW01001167.1, forward strand.
ATGGAGGAAAGACATCTGACCTGGCTTCTTTCAGTATTATGAGCAATGACCAGATGAGAAAAACAACTCGTTTCAATTTCATTAACCCTCACACGTCCAAATAATCCACAGACAGTAAAATGTTTTCCTTATTATCCTTCCAGCTACAGGTGGCAAGAAACAACTGCAAGGAAGACACAATCACTGAAAGAATAATTATTCCTGAAGTACTGGCTTTTCAGGTAATATATGGTGTAAAGCCCAGTCTTTGCTGGGCTACATTGTCTCTGAAGCAGTGGAGACACAGACAAAAACATAAATTGTGGAATTCATTGTAAACATTGTAAACATTGACAGAGCACTGGAACAGGCTGCCCAGAGAGGTTGTGGAGTCTCCTTCCCTGGAAATATTCAAATCCCACCTGGACACAGTCCTGTGCCCCCTGCTCTGGGTGTACCTGCTCAAGCAGGGGGGTTGGACGAGATGATCTCCAGAAGTCCCTTCTAACCCCTACCGTTCTGGGATTCTGTGATTCTGTGCAAACTTTAAATGGTGCTACTCCTGCGTATTTGGGAAGGAAGTTGCACTAACAAAGATGTGTTAAAAAACCCAACCAAAACAACAAAGTATTACATTTCTGTTTTAATGCATGCCTGGGTTACTGTGAGAAAGCAGAATCTTCAATATTATGAATGCTGCATGCATGATCCCAGCACTTTGTGGAATAATTACCTGGGTGAACCGCAGTCCTCCCCTTACGTGGCAATGCAATTACATGCCAACAACTTCTGCAATTCCATTTCTTTTTCATTCTGTATGCCCCTGGGTTCATCTACATGGTATTATTCCAAACTGTCTTATAACAAATAAATCTGTACTTAAAATTGCATTTTGTGTTCCATATTCAGAATTCAAAGTGCCTTGTAAAACTTACCTACGTCCAACAGGGTAAATTAAGAAAGGGAGAGTGACTTGTTCAGCATTACATTGGGCATCAGTGGCAGTGACAGGAGTATAGCACTGATTTTCAATCCGATAGGTTACCAGCTTGAAGGAAGAAGAGGAGACAATGTTATTATGTTAAACCTGGAAGCATAGTCTTTGCTTATAATAGCACAGAATCTGTAGTTTAAAATTGCAATCTCAATTTCTCTGGTTTCTTGGAATGCATGAAATCCTTAGTGTTCTGGTCTGAAAAAAGGAAAAGAAAAAGCTTTCCCATGTAAACTGAAAGGGAAATTCATTACTATATAATCTATTTATCTGTTGATTCATTGAAGGTGTTTCTGGAATATCACAAGATAATAACAAGATCATAAAATATGCACACATTTAGTTTAGAATATGCCTCTATCATCAAAGAAAATTTGATTTTAAAATCACTTGGAGCTCATAATAATCTAACTGCAACCCTGGCAGAGAGTACATTTAAGCAAAGATCAGTATTAATTTGGACAATTCTCCCTTTTTCATGCTAGTAAGAAAAGATTACCAATAAAAGGGGCTTTTTGTAATGAATATTCATACTGTTAGTGTTCCATCTTTTGTGCATATACATTTGTGAAGGAGTTATACAGGTGTAGCACTATGTAAACAGTGTGATCTGCTGTACACAATCTGTATGTTTAGGTACTTACATGCATTCCTGCTTCAAGAGTGCACTCCTGCTCTAAACACTGTGCAGACACATCCATAGAGGACCATGTGGGAAATTGAGCAGCTGACAGACTGTCTGATGGGATTCCATCCACTTAAAAATAGAAGAAAATAAGATGATTTGGATATCTGCACATTAGGGAAAATGTCAATATAAAAGGACAGCAAAAGTATTAAAAAAGGGGACAAGAGGTCTCCAGCCCAGCTCTCCCAGACTAAAGGACCGCACGGTAACAGCACTAAAATTTCTCTTTTTTTCAGTGGTGTCGTGCACCAGAGGTGAAGAGGTGCATGGGTCAGGCAGCACCGCGCAACACACAGCCCTTCCCTCAGTGGTTGCCCAGTGAGCCTTTGTGCCTACCCGGCAGTAAAGAGATCTGTTAGCATTTGCTTTTGGGTGAATGGATCCATATTCATACGGCTGATACAACTAAACTGACTGCCAACATACTTGGAAATAATCTGAAGTTCTCTTGGAGTGTGTCCTAAAAGGACAAAGGTGTTAGGCAAAAAAAACCCAAATTCATACCAATGTCAAATTTTTCCAACTTTAGGTAGGAAGCTGAATACTCCACAATAAATAAATTTAAAAAAAAAAACAACTTAAAGATCTCTTGCAGAATGAATGCGTCACATTATTTTCCTCTTCTTCCCACATGAAGCAATTTATTTCACCCATGGAAAGCTCAGGAAAATGTACTTCACAGTATGTACCTCTGGTAAACAACTTTGCTGGGGCTCCAATAAAAAGAAGTTTAAAACAGTAGAAGATTAAATATAATGCCTCCGATTACTGAAAATACTACACCCACAGTAAATAAAATGAAGCACAACAAGCTAAGGGAACACCAAGGAACTTGACACAGTAAACAGAAGACTAAACTTTCAAAGTAAAGATATTCTTGTTTGCACAGCGGGAGAAGATTGCTGTGAGATGTACCCAAGCTAGTTTTTTAAAAAAATTAATTTCCCCCTTGCTAGACTGGGGTCTCAAATTACTCATGTCACATAAATGGCAATTGCAGCAGCTCACTCCAGCTGCAGAGGTTTAGTATTTGCTGAATTAAATAGTAAGAGACTGGAGCTGAAGAAGACATGCTACAAGAATAAGGAAATAGCCAATATAGTCAAACTTTTTCTGTTTAAAGATAAATAGTAGTCAGTTTCTCAAGTCACAGTAAACTTACATCCTAAGTTTTCATGTGTACTGTATGTTTTATGCAAATATTCAATCTCTTGAAGTCTTCCTCAACCATGTGCAACCACAATCAGCTCCTGTCATTACACTCTTGAATGGCTTTTCAAAAAACAGCACACAGACTCTCCAAATCCCTGCTCCACCTTGCAATGTTTTCCTCTATGCTTTGCAGATAATAGACAAAACACAACATGAAACGGGAACAGTTGGAGTATTTGGTTCATTGCATTTAAACACAATGCATGTCTCCTTTTAATCTATGAAATGCACATTCCACAGTCAGCTTGAATCTGCTACAAAAACTGTTCATTTTTTCCTTGCTGCAGTTCAGGTACCCAATATACAGCTTTCCAAGCCAAGGAAACAATATGTCGGCCAGGCCTCCAAGAATTACAGCTTACCCTTTCCAAAGTATATCTGGTCACACAGGACAAAATGTTGCTGCTCAGAGGCTGTGAAAGCTTTATGCCTACAGACATCATGAACTCTCTCTACCTCCTCCTCCATAACAGTATCAGTGATAAAACCCATGGATTAAACAACGTTGCTATTACTATAGAAGAGTTCAGTTTTCAATTTACTTGGTCAGAAGCCAGGTGCAGCAACCAAATATCAAACAATAAATTTTGTCTATAATCCCGCTAGATAATCTCAGAGTCAGAAGTTTGTGTAACATGACAAAATTAAGTATTTTCAAGCACACAGGTGGTAGTAACTCCCATTACTGCATTTCTGTAAGATGGAAGCAACCACCCACTGCTTCATGGATGGGGTGGTGCTTCCAGGCTGCAGCCTTCTCCTCCACACTCTTTCTCCACAATCCAAACTCACTGATTGATGTCTCTGAGCTACAAACTTTGCCATTCAACTCCAAAAGCAATTGTCTTCCTGGCAGGTCTCTGAACATTTGCCCCTCACAAGAAGCACACCACAGCTTAGTCCCACCAAAGCCCCTCTTCATTTCACTGTCTCAAGAGTTCAGTCCCTCCATATCCAGGTTTGCAACTGCCAACAGCGGGTGGTGGTTGACAGGCACCCTCTGCATTGCCCACTCTTCCTCCTGTACTCTTTTTATGTTGCGTTTGAAAACAAACAGGTTTTGGCAACTGAACAAATTAACAATGGACAAATTAACATCCATCAACTGCGTTATAACAGACCCTGGATGCACTCGTAGCTGGCACCGATGCAAAATGAAATGCACTAGCTTGAGCCACCACTACCGCTGAGGCCTACCACCAGTAACTGCAGCTCAGACCAATGATGTACTCTTCCTGTGGGACGCATGGCAGATCCCTCACAGTGTATTCAGTGTACAGTGTATTCTCTGCCAAGATCTTCTCTGTCCCTGAGGGCGTACCCAGGCAAAGCCAGTCAAGTCAATCAGGAGCGATCCTGTCTTAGTGGCCTTTGTGAAGTCTTTTATATAGTGCAGGTGAGCCCCCTTCAGCCTGCCATGGTCAAGGTGCCCATTAACGGGCAGGCCTCTGCCGGGCTTGTTTTTAGCATCTTACACTGCCAGGCAGACTCAGAGCAGTGTAAAACTCAGCTCATCTGACTGCAGTTGAGAGACACGCCTTAGCTTTTCAGAGCTCCTCAAACAATGAACGCCATCAGTCCCCAGTTGGGCATGGCTATCTTCCTCTGTAAACACCACCTTTCAGCTTGTGCTTAGTTTTTCAGTCTTCAGACCTACACCTGGGTCCCTTTTCAAAGACATGTTCTTGCCCTCATTTTGCTTTTGCTCAAAGGGGAGATTTTCAAAGACAGTAATAAAGTCAGACCCTACAGCCCACTGGCTCCCAAGAGGTGCTAGGCGCTTACCTTAAATTTGTGTCTATAAAAAGAGTTCCTCTGGCTCTTTCAATTTTTCATCTGTAGAGATCCTGAGGTTTTTTATTTGCACAGACTAACTGCTCTTCTCTGGTTACTAATTCTATTGCTTAACTACACTGACACTGATCTGAAACATCCAAAAAGACTGAGTGTTTCTACTTTCCGGGACCCATTAGCACAGCTTGAAGGCAGGGAGAAAATGCATAGGCTCAGGCAGTCCAGATTCACTGCTTGTATTGCAGAAGGACACGTACAAAAAGAATATATGAAAGTGAATAAAGTTAAATATTAGATTATAGGATCCTTATTTTAATCTTCTTACATCTTCCTATGAGAGGGAAGGAAATTTGTTTTAGGAGACAAGATAATCCTAGCTGAGAAATGGAAGTCCCCTTTCTGCCAATTGGGAATGATTTCTCTAGTGGTTTTCCTGAAACTTAAAAATAAACATGTGCCGTCCTCTTCTCTTGCATTTAAATACGAGTGCTTTCATGACCTCACTGCTTAAAACTGTCCCACAGGTCACAGAGAAGAAATTTTTCACTGTAGCCATCACTCAGAGTAACCTTCAAGGAGACTACGAGGGCAGCCAAAATTCTAAAATCCATTAAGGCTGCTTAAAATAGTTGAAGACTAAGCTACCATATTTAAGGCAACAATTTTACCCCGCCATACAAAGTGGTTTGACATGATCGAGTGTTGTTAGTACAGCAGTGATATGTTAACACAGGTACTTTATAGAGTAAACTGTTTATATAGAGGATCTTGTTCACTGCTTTTACACTGGAAAGAATGCTGCCTTTACTGATTTAAATGCTACCCTGGAGCATGGGTAAGGGGAACTGCAGCATTGTTTAAATAAATACTCTGTTTGTTGTTTCACATTCCCATGGAGCAAAAAAAATTTCTAAGTACTGGTACAGTTTAACAAGCTCTTCATTCCTTTTTTTCCAGGAAGAAACTAGGATGATGTCATTTGCCTTTACATATTCTCTCAAACAGAATAACAAGGACAAGTCAGTCTTTGAAGAAGTGGATCCTTTCCACAGTTGACTCCCAGGGGTAGTGGTCCCCAGCCCTGCATCTTGTGGGTATTTAAATACTGGCCTATCTGTGAACTGGTGGTTATCATCAACCTGCGTGGCACCATTCTGGCATTGCTGCCTCTGGCCAACAGTGCTATAAAATGGTTCTGATGTCATTTCCTAAATGGCTAGCAACTCCTGATCTCTATTTGCACTTAAGAGGTACTTTTTTTGTCAGGGCAAAGTACCGTTAACAAGTTTGAGAGGAAAATGGCTATGTTCCTATGCACTATGTAAAGCAAAGCTGAAATGCAGAAGGGCTATTAGGTAAGCTATTTGGTAAGAGTTCAAAGGCTATCACTTATACAAGAAACTTGATCTTACTTGAAAAATAAAGGTGTGATTTCACACAGGATATTGGCCTAGATATAGGCCTTTTCCTATCACATAACATATGATTATTTCACATCCTTATCTTCAGATTTTAACTTGAAAGTAATGATTAACAAAGCAGATATGAACCCTTAGAAGCCTATTCTGGGAGAAACTGAAGTAAAAGAATTTGTCACCTATCAGATCGTAAACATTACGAGGCAATTCAACACTTAGGTATATCCTTTATAGCGTAAGGAAATACTTGACCCTGTGCTTATTAATCCTTAGTTTCATGATGTTTTGAATATCTCAGTGTTAAGGTGTAGATTTAATGTTGGTAGAAATTGTATGTGTGCTAATCACAGAACGGCTGAGGTTGGAAGGGACCTCTGGAAATCATCTGGCCCAATCCCCCTGCTCAAGCTGGGCCACCTGGAGCCAGCTGCCCAGGGCTGTGTCCAGACAACTTTTGAATACCTCCAAGGAGGGAAACTCCACAATCTCCTGGACAACCTATTCCAGTGCTCAGTCACCCCCACAGTACGGAATTGTTTCTTTATGTTCAGAGGGAACATCCTGCTTTTCAGTTTGTGCCCATTGCCTCTGGTCCTGTCACTGGACACCACTGAAAAGAGCCTGGCTCCGTCCTCTTTGCACCCTCCCTCCAGGTATTCGTACTTATTGATGAAATCCCCCCAAACCTTCTCTTCTCCACGCTGAACAGTACCAGCTCTCTCAGCCTTCCCTCATACAGGAGATTCTCCAGTCCCTTAATCAGCTTAGTGGCCTTTTGCTGCACTCCCTTTAGTATGTCCATCTCTCTCTTTTACTGAGGAGTCCAGAACTGGACACAGCACTCCAGGTGTGGCCTCACCAGTGCTGAGTAAAGAGAAAGGCTCACCTCCCTCGACCTGCTGGCAATGATCCTCTTAATGCAGCCCAGGGTATCACTCGCCTTCTTTGCCACAGGTGCACATTGCTGGCTCATGTTCAACTTGGTGCCCACCAGGATCTCCAGGTCCTTTTCTTCAAAGCTGCTTTCCGGCTGGGTGGCCTCCAGCATGTACTGGTGCCTTGGGTTGCTCCTCCCCAGATGCAGGTCTTTGCACTTCGCCTTGCTGAACTTCATGAGGTTCCTGTCAGCCCATTTCTCCAGCCTGTCAGGGGTTTTTCTGGATGGCAGCACAACCTGCTGGGGTGTCAGCCACTCCTCAGTTTTCTGTCATCTGCAAATTTGCTGAGGGTGCACTCACTCGGCCCCAGCATCCAAATCATTAATGAAGATGTTGAATAGGACTGGACCCACTATTGACCCTGGGGTACACTGCTAGTTACTGGTCTCCAGCTAGACTTTGTTCCATTGACCACCACCCTCTGGGCCTGACCGTTCACCCAGTTTTCAATCCACCTCACTACCTGCTCATCCAACCTACACTTCATCAGCTTCTCTAATATAGCTGTCTAGCTTAGTCTCACAAACTGTATGGAATAAATCCTTATTTTTATGGTAGAAAAAGAGCTATAGTACTTTGGCATTAATGTGCCACACTGCTAAACTACCAGAAACGTAAAATTGCCAAGGTGACTGAAAGGAATTCCTCACAGCCATACATTTCCATTGTGGTTTAGGCCATAATTTTGTCTCTTTTATTTGATGTGTTAACAACTCATCTCTCTTTAGAGATGGCTATGCTTTAAAGTTGGCCTTTAATAATTCTTGAATTATTGTTACCAATACTAAAAAACAGAATCAGCTTCAAAAAGCTGCTGAAATTTTAATTTATCTGAAACTGATGAAAGAAAAGCAGAGTATGCCAAATATATGAGAAAAGATTGTTCCACCATGCTGCCTCAGGGATAATGACATGTATAGAAGGAAAGCATATATAGCACATTAACAGTGCTCTGTAAAAGAACAATTAATAACTTTTTATCCTTCCAGCAAGTAAATTGTCTGTATGACACTACTGCTTTTATTGAACACTTCACAGTGCATGCAAGAAGTGCATTGCTTTTCCTGTGTATGTCATCTGTACTTCCTTATCCCCCTGCCTCTTTGGTAGTGAGATAGCATATCTGCCCCTTTTGAACACATTAAGCTCAGGAGTGGCAAAGGAAACCAAGCTTATGACACGATAACCATCTCTCTGTTAGGCAGGGCCTGTGCTGAATTTTGACCTCTCTGATCACATCATTCAGAAGACACTTGTCTCCATTCACTTGTATGTGCTGTGTTTTACAAACACTGATGAGGATAGTAAGGCCTGTAATTCAAACTCTGACTAAAGGAGTCCCAAACTACTGATTTCTGTCATTTTGAAAAGTGTAATATACTTGTACCCTTTCATAAACATCGACCATCGCCATGAATACAGACAAGAATGCTGAACTAGATGAGTATCTCATCTAAAGCAACACAGACCTTTTACTTGTTTTCTTATTCACAGACTCCTAATTTTCTATAATCGATAAGCAGTTTTCTAAGTGGAAGCCAGCTTGTGGCCAAGGACCACATGCAGATCATGTCTCTGAGTGCTCCCCAAAGAGCCAGATGCCATAATGCAGTCAGGAGAGGTTGCCCTCTCACCTCACAACCAAGAGGTGATTGTTTCTGCCTGTATCAGAAATCTCTGCTTAAGCTCTGAGATTTAACTACACAACATAACATTTAATGAGACTGTTGTTATGACTTACTGAATGAATCAGAGATCTGGTTGCTTAAGCCTCTGGATGAAAAAGCTTTCTTATAGCTCGGATGCACATTATCTTCAACACTTAGCTTCAACATGAGACATGAAAAGTAACTAAGTGGGTCACGGGTAAACAGATTTATTTTTCAAGCTTTGCACATGGGGTATATCCTTTCTGGAGAACAGTGGTGGAATTTGGTGCATTTGAATCCCATATGCTCTTCAGCAATATAAAGCCTGCTATGACTTCACGATAACATGAAGCCTCCAAAAAAGCCAACTTCTGTCTAGCACCTCTTCATTGTAGCTATGTCAAAAATCTGCTTAGCATCTTTAAAGAGACACACAAGCATAAAGATGCTATGTGGTAGACAGGTCACCTACTTTTCCTCACTGAAGAGTATATTAGTCAAAATAAAAGAGATGTCACCCTAAAGGCAGAAAGAATCGGGGGGGTTCAGCCTTTTAACACCTGAGGACATAGAGTTATGTGTTTATTTTACTGTTTTTGGAGGAAATAACTTATGACAAAAGGATACACAATACAAATCAACTAGTGAGAGTGAAAAGCAGCCTCTCTTCTGAAACCATGAAGAACTTGAAAAGAATGAAATCAAAGCTTAAGCATTATTTTCTTCTCGTCAGTCTCTAAATGAAGCACTTTAAACAAAGTCATGCAGTTAATTTTAATATCTTTCAATTCACAAAGTTCCTAATTTTACTGATCACTGTGTAATGCTGTTCTTCAGAAAAGAACCCTAAACATCATGGCCTTCACTGGTCTTCTCTCTTAAACGAGTTTCATGCAGGTGCTCTCTGAGATCCCAGAGCACATCCCAGGGATATGACTGAAGCCGGACAAAGTGAGACAGATAAACAAGTTTTCTTGCCAACCTTGTTAACTTCTCAGGATTCTGCACACAGAAAGAAAAGCAAGTTTACTAAGAGAGATGTAGTTTGTCACTCAGTCTGAACAGGAGAGACACCACAACAAAGCTGCCTTGGATCTGCCTTCAGCACTGCAGAATCTGAGGAAGGTAGAATGGGTTTAAGTTGAACTGGCACTTCTGTCTTTACTTCACTAGGCAAAATAAAAGCTTGCCAAATTGGCTATATGGAAAAACATTCCAGGCTGCAGAACTTCTTGAGACTCCTCTTTGAGAAAGAGATGTTTTGTTCAGAAAACAGGCCTGTATATGGGGCATTCCCTTTGATTAACCTCACACATCTAACAGAGCTGCCCCAACTGGGAGGGCCCGGCTTTTACTCTATACTTGATGAAGACAGACGAGCTCAATGAAGACTGATGCAGAGCATGATTCAGAGCAGGCATCTAGCTTATGTGCTCTGAATCACACTTTTATAAAAGCTGTCATCTTTCTTCCATGACTGAACTGTAAACTTATTTTTCTTTCAACAGTCTAGGGGAGTTCCAGTGAGGCAATAGGCAAACTGCCTTCTTTGAAAAACTTCATGCAATTTATACTGAAAAAAGTACCATACTTTTACTCTGTGATTTTGGCAGATGAACAAACAAAGCCTCTGTCCCTGGGTTTAAAAGGTGCATGAAAGGAGTTTGAAAGGCAAGTTGTCTGATAAAGCATCCCATGCGAAAAATTATATGAAGAGCAAATTTACTCAAACTAATTTAAATACCATATCATACCACAAGCAGCATCAGAAAAATAAGTTGGTTTACTTAGCTTCTGAGCTTGGTTTGAATGAGAATCTTGCAATCACGATTCTTTTAGCATCTCTGCATGAGTTTTTATGAGAGATCTTTTAACAGTATCACTACTACTGTATCTTATGAAGTCAAACGGAAAGTAAATGTTTCCAGTTTCTATTTCCAGAGTTTGGTGCAATCAAAATGAGACTATTTCGGCTGCTAGTATCTCAATTGCGAATTCATGAGTTTCAACACAGTCCTCTGTTAGGAAGGAAATCAGGTAACAGCTTACATTAGCTGATGCAGTAGCTACTAAATACGGTGGCTTTGTACCTTTGACTGTCTTTCCTCTCCACACACTCTGTTGTTTCACCCACAATTTTTTTTTTTCTTTTCTTCTGCTGAAAAGTAGCTGTGAGCCTGTGCAACTGGGCAGACAAAGAACAAGGAAACTTGAAAGAGTTTAAGAGCCAACAGATCTGCAGTTAACGCCCTTGGTGACTAAAGTTTTGGTGCTGGTCCACATCACTCCCATGCCGGCCACGGCTGACAGGAGGGTCCCAGGAATGTGAATATCTACAGGATCCATAAAAACAAGGCTCACCATCAGTTGGTAGCTCCCCACCTATTCCTCTGGGGGGAATAATTACTTTTAGACAAAGCCATTTATTGGGAATACGATAAAACCAACAAAATGTAGTCTATGCTATTTGGATTTTGTCTGTTTATAGGAGCTACTTTATTCCACTCGGCTCTTTCCACTGCTTAGGTCTATTGGAAACAAGTCATTTCCCTCCTTATTCCCAAACACTGATGCTTACAATAATGCAGTTCAGCAATTCATGGCCTAAAATAGGCAGCAACAATTTAAAAAAAAATCTCCACAAAGATGTAAGATCAAATCTTGCAACTTCTATTCCATGTTGAAAATCATGGGCTTTCTACCCACTTTTGTCAACCTTTTTCTACCCATACGGCACCCTTGGCATTCAGCTGCGATGACCTGTAACTGTGAAAGGCACTGTTGTTTGCTTGTTAGTAATTTATGATTAATATCTTCAGTTAGTTTTTACCACACTTTTTTCTTAGAAACAACAGAAAATTCATAATAATAATAAAACAAAACCCTCAGAGGAGCATTTCCTGAACGCTGTGGGTAATTGTGGGTGTAACAAGCCTCGGCTCACCTTGAGGCCGCAAGAAGTTAATGCTCCTCATAAACACCTGACTAAAAAAATTTCATCTTAGGGTAAGAAAATCTTGAGGGAGAAATTAAAACCTCTCAGTGGGGGAATTTTAAGTAATTCTAAGGAGAGACAGAGTTAGGCAACTGTTTCTTTAAGTATAGTGTGGAATAATCCCTTTATGCTAAAACCGTACCTACCATAACTAGTACATTGCTTACATGCAATTCTGAAGTTTTATATCAAGTATATTGTTCAAAGTTTAAGACCAAATAACGGCAATGCTCAAGGCATCCCAATTAAACCCAGAGCTGCACACATTCCTGTTTCATCCCTTCGGCCGGCCGGCCCCATCCCCGCACCACCTGCTGAGGACAGCCTTGCACCCACGGCTGGCAAAACCTCCCAAGGGAGGGAGGTGTCGGGGAGCTACAGCCCTCACCACAGGGGAGCTGGCAGCAAATTAGGAGCTTCAGCAAATTAGGAGGCTGCTGTCATCAGCACCATTTCTCTCTCGCCCTTTTCTGCTGTCTTTCCCCACCAGCGGCCCTGGCCCGGCCCGGCCCACCCGCACTCCTTCCCCTGTGTTCCCCTGTCCTGTGTATTTTACCTCACCTCACCCTTCCCCACCAACGGGACGTCACCGGTGTGATTTATGGTTGTGACAGCAGCTCCCCTGCGCTGTCAGAAGGACATCTGCAAAACATTTTAGGACTCTTCTGGATGCAAAGACCACGGCAAACTCGTCAGGCTTTCTAGACCAAGCCTAGTGCACCCAGGCAGGACGCGGTTCGGGTGCGTCCCATCGGGCCACCAGCAGAAGTTACCCACTGCCGGCAGGCAGCTGCTGTACCCAGCAGGACAGCGGAGGTAGCACAAAGCAGGAAAACTGCACCGTTGATTGGTTCGCTCGGCTGGTATCTTTAAAACAACTGATCCCATCCGTGCACTTTAAGCTAGGGAAGAGGTGGAGTGCTAAATCCCCTGAACATCTGAGGGGAAGTGGAAAAACAAAGTCTGGGCAGTGGTAGTGAGAAGACACAGCTTAAGCATAGAGCCAAGGAGGAGGGAAAGAGCTTAGCAATACTTGGCAAGAGGATGGCAAACAGGAGGGATGGTGATTTTGCATCAGAGGAGAGAGACAGCACTGTGAAGGGGGATGTGAAGACCAAAGGGATAAGTTCAAATGCAGGTCTATAGCAAGCAATTTGGAAGGAAACTGGTGCAAGAAATTGGCAAGGAAGAAAGTGAGCCAAAGCCACAAGGACGCAATAGAAGAAATACTTGTGACTTTTGGAAAACATTACCCTCCGTACCCTGGTTGGTTCCAGAAACTCCCCATTCTTCTGCTGCCACCAAACACCTACCCCAAAATGCACGTCATGCCTTCTTCCATTAGCAAGTCTACAGAGAGGATGAGACATCCTGCATTTCCTGCAGCAGAAATTTCTGTAAGGGAATTACATTTTTCAATTCTTCTGCTGAATTATGATGCCAGAGTCTATGATTTCTGCTTTTATCTCAACTTGCTTTTCAAAAGCTCTTTAAATCACAAAAAAAGGACAATATTAATGCAAAAAAAAAAATCCCCAACATCCCTGCAAAACTCTCTCTATTCTGTTCAAAGACCCAGGTTCAAAGTAAACCAGGTTTCTTGTGTGACCATAACTCTGCATTCTGATACAGGGTTAATGTTCAGACTGCATAATTAAATGCCACATTTACACCAGCCATTTTTCTCATTTGGTAGGAGGTTGAGGGTGGGGCAAAACAGACCAGCTAAGACAGCATCAGAAGCCACCTGAGAATTTTCCAGAACTGATATCAGAAAGTCATACCAACTTGCAAAAACCTCCACATTTTCATCAGAACTCATTTGCCTGATGGAAACAATAACAGAAGATGTTATTTCAATTTGATGGCTTCGCATCCACACAATTTTGAACATTCTGAATGTTTATACAAATAGCATCACACTCCTCCTTTCCCCTTTCTCTTCTTGTGGATTTAGAGTAAAGCAGAATTAATAAAGCAAGTGGAAGTCTTGGTAACAGAAGACTTCTGTTTTCATAACTGACTTTCAAAATGGTAAGTAGAAAATCACCCTCTTCAACTTTACCTGTTATTGTATATTGAACAGGTACAAATATGCAACCACACAGAAACATTTATTCTCCCAAAATTAGCATTATTACTTTATTTGGTGATTCATTACAATCTGCAAATCCAATAGTCAAAAAAATAAACTAGGCATAATGTTAAAGCATTTTACAAGCAAAATACTTTACTGTTTCCTTTTCAATTTGCATAGGGTGGGATAAGTGTATTGGTTAAAGAATATAACGTACAGAAGAACAAAACCGTAGTTCATCAAACTTTACTGAAGAGTGTTATGATCCTGTGAGTGACCAAGTACTTAAACAGCTATAACCGTCAATGGAAAACCATACACTTCAACATTAACAAGGCTGCCTTCCCATGACCATGATGCATCATGAAGGCTGCAAGCCACTGGGCTTCTTTTCTTATGTTGTAGATCATCCTACTTTAAAGAAATTAAAGAGTTAAACAAGCCAGAATGCATCTACCTATGCTCATTTCTTTTCTACCAGAACAAAGGCCAGAATGGAGAGAGGGAATTTTTAAAGTCAGCTTCTGAAACCACTTACAGTAACGTCTGTCTCTCATATTTTCAATGTCATGGAGCTAGTGAGCTTAGAGCTTCATCCACACATCTCTGTTTATTACTACTGTGCATCCAGGTAAAAAACTGTATTTTTTTCACTGTGTAGCAACAAACTGCAATGAGATCATGCTCCTTTCCCATTATAACCACATCTCTGTTCCTCCAACTGTATAAATCTGGCTTTAAAGTCTCACAAAACTAAAAAATAGTTGATCTAGGCTGTAATAAAAAAAGAATATTAAATACCTTTGGTAAAAATAGATATATTTAACAAGTTTAGAAAAGCAAATAGTTATATTGTCAAAAGGAGAGTATAAAAATGTACACGATAAAAAATAACAAACAAACAAAAAATCATCAGCCATAGTAGTAATAATAAAGGCGCTGTTCTTTTCAATGTTTGCTTCCTTAGCTCATGTTATTGTCCAGTCTTCTTTCTAAAAGGCAGGAGCTTTACTAGAGCGTATGGAAAAATCCAGTCCTTCCCACCAGCATCAGACAAATTAGGTTTAACTCGGAACAAAACAGTCTGTTGTAACCCAAGTTTATACAACAGAGAACGCTTCATTTTAGAGTACATAGGAGTAGTTGAACACAGAAAGAAAGATTTCAGGTGTTTTCAACCAGAGGCCAGACGTACTGGAGCTGCAGGAATGAGACAGCCAGCAGGATCAAGTCTCCATGATGTGAGCCTTCTAACTTTATTTTTACTCCTAAATTATAAATCCATGTATTGTCAAGAAAATTGTGGGGGACAAAAACAATACACATTTTAAATCCCTCATTGATGCCTTTCTCCCATCCTTTCACTGGGCCTCCAAACAGAGATGTCACACAACATATAATCCCAGTTTGGCTTCTCCTCTTTTTAGAGCTCACTGTAAATCTTGAAGATGGAAGATCCCCAAAGCAAACAACTGAGATTACAGAAGGAGATAATGCACAAGCCCCATAATAGAATCAGCCATTGATTGAATGTGCTTTGAAAGAAAACAGCACAACTAAATCATGTTTATCCTTCAGTATTCCCTTTGCACACACAGTCACACTCCTCATGGTGTTCCAAGGGTACATCTGTCAATGATTTATGCAATCCCCGGACGCCAATCCTTGGCTTCAGCTGAAGAACCTAAAGGAGAAGCAGCCAAGCATCAAGAAAACAGCAAGTGCTTCATCATACACCTAGACTATGAACTGGAAACACACTGGATGATAGGAAGCCTACTGAAAGAAAGAGGCTTTCCTCAGCTGAATTTCTTCATTTATTCCACCCACTAATTATTATTTTTGCTTTTACCTCAACCCTTTACAAAATTGCTTAAAACATGTTGAACAGATATTTGCTTTTATCAAAGAGAGTCTTGCAGTTTCATACTTCTACTTATTTTTATTTAAGGGCTAATAGTAGAGTTAACCTAATGGAATCATTAAATAATTCTATAATAAATAATTTTAGCTATAGATTTATAACAATGGAAATGGACAGATATCTGATCCATCATAAAGTTCACATCTACCACTAGAGAAAGTTGAACAAGGAGGTGGGGTTGTGATGTGTCTGAGCTGCACCAGTAAACAAATACCTCAGGAATGACTTAAGAGTTTCACAGAAAAATATGTTGACAAGGAAGATATTACTTTTTTATGTAACACCTCATTAAAATGGTAAAAAAATATGTACTAAGTGCAATACATAACATTTTTAGATATTAATATTGGTGCATTCCTACAGTAAAAATAAATTCCTAATTGGCTTTCAGTATTTCTAAACATGCACATGTGAAAAAAGTCCATACCTCATGGTATTTTTTTGTGACTTTTGTTGGTACACATTGGCACTCATTGCAACTCTGATGACAACAGGCACAGTTTCCACCACAACGTTTTACCAGAAGACACAATGGCCAGAAGATGGTGTCAGTTCGCTTCAGCTCCTCCCTCAGTGACACTGAGAAGTTGCGAGGAGTACAACTATACAGCCGCACCTCCTCCTTTAGGAGGTTGAGATCAACCACTGCAAAAAAACAAACAAACTGGTGCTTTTCTGATTCGTAATCCAACTTCACTGGTGGTAAACCAACTTCAGCAGTGCAAAACCCTTGAGGAAAGTTCATTTTTGTGCAGGTAGTACAGGCTCAACACACAAATATAATACTGCAGTTATATGAATACCATGAAACTTAAATGGAATGATCATTGCTTAGGAGTATTCACCCATTATTTTATAACTCTGGCAGAGTTGGTTCAAATTAAACAAAGCAAGCTTTGGCTGTGTTCCAGTAAGTGTTTTATCAAATCAACCTTTGTTCATGCTCATACTCAGCTCTAGTGTTGCTATTCTATATTAATTTTGGACTGGAGAAACACACACAGAGCAATTAAGAATCCTGCAAACCTCCAAACACATTTTAAATTCATTTGCATAGAGCATTCAAACTTCTTCCCTGCTAGAATTTCAATTATTGCTTCTTTGCAAGGGTGATGCAAGTACAAGAAAGAATCAAACCATTTGTATCTAAGAGCAACTCACTTCTATGGACTAAGAACTCTAAGAAGTAATGTCATCATCAGTGAATACTGTACAGACAACAAATAAGTCCACAAGTATGTGTATCTATATAATTATTAGTAGGCTCCATTTTCCTCTCCTCCTTCATAGCAGCAGATATACGAATTTCTGTTCCTTCTCTAGGTTTCGTTTTCACTTGATGTGTCTTAAATAAAATACAGCTCCTTCTTGTAAGCACCTAACTTGAAGTGCAAGTTAAAGATACCAATATTTTGCACCAGTTTCCCTATAAACGGCTTTCATTGTATCACACTAAAGTTTCACTACACCAACGGTTGAACAGAAAGCTCATGAAAAGATCTAAACTAGGGCAAGCTTCTTCAGGTTCACCTTTAGCTGCATAGCCAAGAAATAACAGGCCTTGAAAGCAGTAGTTGAGACTGAAAAGAAAGGGATCGGTTTAGTGAAAAAAATAATACATTTTTTACTTTGGTGAAAAGCAATGTAATTTCATTTATTTCAGAAAAGCCAGACTATAATGATCACGATATGAGATCTTTTGTCTGAACCATTTCTCTCCAAACCTACCACCATTAAGGAACAGCAGTAATGTCTAATTCACAGGGGTACTCTATCTGGTAAAAAAAAGAAGCAAAGAAAAAGAAAACCCTACAATAATACGGCTACTGAGATGACTGAAATAGAGATGTTGAACAAAGCAGCAAAAAGCTTTAAACCAACTGTTTTTGAGCTAAATCACGAAGAAACTAGGGAAAGAAAATCCCGATGCATTGATATTACTTGCCAAATACTGTATAGTTGTTGCTAGCAGTTCGTAAATAAAAAGATATAAAATAAAGCTAAAATATGTTCCTGATTTGAATCACCCTCTGGAGAAATACCTTTTTTTCCTCTCCACTGACTATGTAAAGAGCCTCTAGAGGTCACCAAGGAGAACTTTAGCCTATCAAAGCAAGATAATACCTCTCAACTCTATTTAAACACGTAAGAAATAAAGATAATTTAGAAGCTGCATTTCTCCAGTGGAAATGCTCACTAGTACTGTCCCCGGAGCAGACCTTTGGGCAGCAATTTCATTCCATGTTTCTTCAAACATTTCTTTTGCAGATCATACCCATATACTGGGATCCATAAGTAAGGGTTTATTGTTGTGAAAGGTCAGTTAAACACATTGAAGCCTTTTCTCTGCTGGCACTTGACTGCAGTGAATGCCAAGCTGAGGCACTTCATTCCATCACTGTCAGGTTAACATAGGCTCCTAAATAAACAATCTGATTTTTAAAAGCAAGGAGTGTGCAATAACTTCAATAAAGTTCCTGAGAGAGTGCCAGCCTGCCTCCCACACTGCAAGAGCATTCCTTGGAGAAAGCTGAAAAGGGAGCAGAGGAAAAGAGAGACAAAACTTCCGGGGGAGAGATTCACTGAGAGAAATTAGAAATTATTTAAGCTCTTCTGATCAGCTAATAGCTCTAGGCTGAGCCATTTAGAGGGTGGACATGCCTACGTCCATTAATCAAGGACTGTGGATAGGAATGGAGTACTTCTTCTGTTACGTTTTCAAATGTATAATAAGTGAGCTGTCTGAATGAGGATAAAATGCCTAAATCACAATGACAGAAATGCCAGTTTTGCCAGTACTTTCTACTGGCAGATTTCCACAGAGACTGACATGCTTGCTACAGTGAATTTCAAGAAGCTAAGCTTATGCGTCCTAACACAATTGCTGCCCAGACCTTCACCATGAGAAACTGAAAACGGGAGTTGGGCACTGATGCCTCTTCCAGCAAGCCCACCGACCAGCAGCAGAGAGATGCCCGTGTGGCATTGTGCTTCCACATTACCTCCTGCTCACTGGCAGGAGGAATGCATCCATTTCCTGATACTGTCTGTAGTTAGAACGTAGAGGAAAGGGCAATGCACTAAAATGAGCAGCAAGTGTATTACACATTTTGTTACAAAACTGGAATGAATTTGAACTGAACCCCTCAGACCTGCAGACACAAACTTTAAAAAGGTTCTGTGGAAGAACTTGCAATCAGCTCTCGGCAGACAGATTTTTGTGTGCCTTATTGTTACAACAGGCTTCAGGAGAGATGAAAAATGTCATGTTTGGTTTCCATGCTTTACAATGTACTAAGGTATATTGCTATTATACCTCACAATGAACCCTTGCCCTACCTTATGTAATTCAATTTCATTAAAAGGTCTGTGGCAAATTTATCTATTGCTTATATAATCACTTCTTTGAAGTGTGTGAATGAAGCTGTTATTTTTTCAAAGAGTATCTGTCTGTCCAAAATTTATTTTAGCACACTGTGGGCACAAAGTTAGATGGGAGAATGTATATATTCCCTTCAAAGTGTTTACTTAACCACAATAAAAGGTTATGTGGATTTCTCAAGTGCACTGAGTTACAGTACCTGTTATAATGTGAACATCTAAACACTCCTTCAACTTGGCTTCCACTGATGTATCATGTTTGACACAACAGTCAAAGTTCTTTTGTCTAGCACTAGCTCAGGAGGAATGGAAGGCTCTGCAGTAGCACATGAATGGGAAACACTAAAATAAAAATAAGGGGAGAAGGAAAAAAAGGGAGAAAAAATGCAGATGCAGGTAGGTCTACAGTATAGTTTATTTCAAAAATGTGCCTTCACTGGCACACACAACTGAAGTAACTCCTGTTCACACCAGCCTGAAAGTAACTGTGTTCTGCAATTGGCAATGCAACTGTCTGGCATCTTCTGGGATGTGTATCAAGTACCACAGGGAACTCTCTGTCCCAAAACATTTTTCCAGCTGGATGCTGCTCTCAAAGTCAACGAAACAAATTAAATTCTGGTTGAGGCACTTGTATGTGGGCACAGATAGCAGCAGAATGGTTTTCACTCCTAAGCACCTTGGAGATGTTCCTGGGAGGGTAAGTTTCATACTGGCTCCTACAACAGGATAGGGCTGTTACAAAACCCCAAACAAGGAGTTTCAAAAAATAGAAAAAGAGTCACATAACTATGTGAGAAAAGTATCTGCTAAGGACTATGGTTGGTTTGTGACCCTTTTCTTCTTCTTAAGCAGGCTTCAGAATATGGTCTAACGATTATGCATAGATTTCTGTGGAAAGCAATGGGATCATTTTTTTTTGCACAGCAAAATATATTTTATTTTTAAGTGTGTTTAATATTACGAAAGAATTTAGGACTATATTTAGACATCAAAGCCTCTGAACTTGGTGTTTCTTCTTTCCTGGCTAGAAGTTTTTGGAAGCATTTTATCCAGGGAAAACATCAGACACAGAAGTTCTGTGGAATTTAGGTTGTCTAAATATAGTCTTTTTCATATGAATTATTAAGTAGGAGTAGAGGACAATATTCTTCTCTTCTCTACATAAAGTAACATACACTTTTAATTACATTTTTGTTTAATCTAGATGTAAACTGATGTTTGTCTATGAAAGCAGGACAGTAATTTAGCTTTTATACTGGAATATTGCAAAAATAAAACTGATCTAATTATAGAATCAAAGAGCTTGAAAAAAACCAAATATTTTAGGGCAGGCACTTCTCTTACATTTCTTGAAAGGGTTTTTGAATACAGCGAACATAATACTAGAAGGAATAACATTAAAAATAGAAGAAAAAAAAAAAGAAAAAAAAAGGTTTGCTTTCTCTATCTATTGACTAGACCTAACAGTTAATACTATGTCAACTCAACTGGACATATTTTCTGCCTCAGGCTATTACATTACACACTCGGTAATGCAGTCTGAGGGTGGTCTCTTAAAGATAAATGTGGCAATACCGTGATATGTTTATTCAGTGGAAAAATCTATTTCAGCATCTAATTAGAAGTCTTTAAAAGATTTACTCTGATAGTTTCTTTCTAAGATATGTCTTGCAGGGAGTTACTTTTGTCTATATAGATGTTATCCAACACCTGCATTTTAGTTTATGTAAGGTTTCACAAATTACATTTTGTTTTTCTCCCACTTGCTGCATGCTTATGGCATACATTTGGCAAATACTGAATCTCTTTAATTAGGAAAGTGTTAAATGACTATCTGAAAGGCATGGTCCATTGCTGAAAGCTTTTAAAGAGATTTCTTCCTCTTTGACTCTTGATTTAGTTGCTGTGTGCGTAGCTGTAGCAATATAGGTAGGGTAGAAGGGTTGAGTTTTAGACTCTGATCCAAGAATTAGCTGTCAAAAACTTAAATTGGAGTCATGAAAGGTTTTACTTCCTCCCTTTTCTTGCTGATCAGATGATAATCTAGTTTACATTTGTCAACAGAGGAGTCTAATCACTTATGCTCATACATTTTTATTTTCATGCTGTATGGCAGGTAAGGAAGGAGGTATTGCCTGCATGCTACCCATCCACATGGAATCTATAAACATGAAATAGTGGGCAGTATCTGGAGGATATGTGGTAGAAAATTCATGAATGTCAAATGTAGATGGAAGAAAATGACTTGCTGAACAAGAAATAGCTTCACAAGTCTTGAAATACATAATCTACATCTGATTAAGCTGACAACTGCATGATCAAACAGGACATGGACACAGTGATTTCATGAGGTATCATGGAAGAGAAACATTTAGCTAATTGCTCTTAATTCATATGGTGTAGAGACTGGAACAATTCTAAGGAAATAAACCAATTGTTCACATGACACAGTAAGTTTCCTATCCCGAACAAAAAATGAAGTTTTTGCTCTCCATAAAAAAAGAAACCCACAAATTTAGATTATGTCACCCAGCCAAGATGCCCTGCTACTTTGTGGAAATAAAGATGTCCCAGGTTCCCTACAGAAAACTACCCTATCTGCTTCTTTTTTTTTTCCCCTTTCTTACTTTATCCTGCTAAATTCCTTTAAGTTTTGAGTTTAGTGATTGTCCTTTTTCAGATAATATAATGGTGAGAACAGCTAACAACAATGATCTCTGATGTATTCTATCCGTATATCTAACAGAATGAAAATTCAAGGTGAAGAATGCTCTTAATTACTGTTTCTTTGTTAAGAAAACACACCCGTAGAAAGCTGCAAGGCCAGACAGAAGAGAAATTTACCTCTTGATTTCCTCCCATGAATATATGCCTTTCCAAGAAGTTGCCACGTTGGCCTGTACAAATCTTCCAAATCCAGTTGCCACCGATCTGGTTCAAGGTACCGGATAAGTTCTTCCACAGTACTAAATCCAGCAACGGCATTGTTTAATACATCTAATGGTAAAGCTGATGGGGGGAGCAATGATGGGCTAGGTGCTTCTGTGTGGTGCTGCAATCAAAGCCAAGAGAAGAGTACCAGTCAGAGGGTTAATGGATCTGCTTTGATGAAGTGCTGTACTTTATGAAGTTCCATAGCTGGGAAAGTTTATAAGTGGCTAGCTTGTTTCCAATGTACAATAAGAAAAATGACAAGAGTCAAAAAGTACCTAATTATTCTTCAGTGATAAGCATAAACAAACTTCCACTAGACAGTTTTCCTACTACTTACATTTCTAGTCTTTAAGATAGCATGCCACTATACCTGTTCTTTGAAGAAATTCAGAGTGACGGACAAGATTTTTAGAAACTGAACAAAGAGTGATTGGAAAATATGGCCCCATTACAGGCAATTACTGTAACGCTTCAGAAATCTGAGGAATCACACATTTCACATGCTGCCTTTCCTATGATACTTAGCCACAATCTTTGTCTTCTTGTCTTTCAATGTAAAATATGAACATACCCTAGTACAAAGATAGCAAATATTCCCGCTCTCATCTATAGATGAAAAAAAGCACCCGTTGTGTTTCAAAGTACTAAGAATCATGTTTCTGGTTAAACGGTAATTAACAGAGTAATAACAACTATAATTATTTCTCCCTTAAGAAGAAAAAAAAATGTTCCCAAGGATATCAAAAGTACTTAAATGGTGAAATTGAGTACTGAAAAAGTCTATGTACCTTCCTGCAGCACAAAACTCACTGACAAACTCACTGGATCAGGGGTACGCAGTGACAGGCAACTCAAACGAAGTGAGACTTTTGGTTTTGCTCACTCTACAGTCTGTTTAAAAATTATGCGTTGATCTGTATTTTCAAAAGAATTAAAAAAGGCAGGAAGGGAAGCCTAAGCAGGAAGCTGCTGCTGTACCACCATAAGTTTCTTTAGGCTTTTATACAGGCAGACATCACTACAGAGATTATGTCCACAGTACTACACTAGAGCAATTTATCTGGCTCATGTCAAAAGGATGAAGAAAGATTTGAACATCCTGCTGATTTACGGGATGGGAAGGACAAGAAGTCTTGAACTTAAATTTGCAATGCTGCATGCATCACTGCTCTCAACTGTGGTCCATATAAAATTTAGGGAAAATTTATTCACTGTAAGTACAGTCAGGTTTTGGAAAAGGTTGCCCAGAGAGGCTGCACAGTATCCATCACTGGAAGCTTTCAGTACCTGACTGGATAAAGCCCTGAGCAATGGTGTGACCTCAGAACTGACCCTACTCTGTGCAGGAGGTCAAACTAGAGATNGGTCAAACTAGAGACTTCCTGAGGTCCCTTGCTGAATTTTCCTGCAACAATCCTACAAGATTTTAAGAAAGAAGGACTGAATGTTCCTCCAATAAGTGAACTAACATGCTTCTTGTCCCTTCCCTGTGCAGTATCTGTTAGTACTGCACAACATCTACATATTTATCTATTTATCTATGTATTAATATGTATTTTTATGTATTTATATACACTTAAAAATCCTCATGCCACTTAGTGTCAAAATGGCACTCTCAGTACCCTAATGTGAAGTGTATCCATACTGTAATTTTGCCATCCATAATGTCAGATCCATTGTATTCATTTACCTTTTCAAAATGATCAGATAAAGTGATGAGAAATGTACAGTTATGCAGGAAAAAAATATTTAATAAAACAATCCTTGCAACACTACATACGAAACAGCAGTTTTCNCTCTCCGTCTTCAAGAAATGCAGTCACTTGAATGATTTGCATTGCTTTTTAACTGGGAGTCTTGCAAAGATCATACAAAACATAGATCTAGTATGCTGCTCCTATTAACTTTATCATATTGGCATCTTGCTAATCTAGCAGCATTTCCAATAGAGTGAGTGAAGTAGTTTCTTCCCATTCTGGACGAAAGTGGATTTCAGAAGTTAAAATATTTCTTTTTCTCTTCTCTCCACTGGCCACATGAAAAATAATAATATGTTGATCCATCTATTAGGTTATGATAATAAAGCAACAGATTCTGGTCTATAATTTAAATATTTGCCTTTAGCAAAACAT
>WEKW01001167.1:62897-74220 GCA_013389905.1 Sula dactylatra
ATCTATTTCTGCATTTACAACTTAGAACATGCACACTTAGCAATACATATATAGGAACTAACCCATCAATTTATGTCATTTTGGATTCAGCAGGCATTTGCCTGAGTTAAAACATTATGCGGAAATGGTGAATCATTGTGTTTAATGGGAACACAATTAAAGTTGTCATCACTTTCTAATCATTCTTACAGCAAACCAAAACATAAAGTAGTTGAAACAGCAAAATTGCACAACTTCGAAGATGAACATTTTAGAATCAAGTAGTTAAAATACCAAGATTAAGAATGTTTTTCCCAATAATCTCTTAATTTAGTCAATTTAATTGACAGTTAAAATGTACCAAAGATTAAAGATAATTGATATCATAAAGGTATAAATGCTATAATTTATATTTATAACATAATAACCTTAATGAAATCTCAATTCAATAAATTGTTTAATATAAATGGTAATCCAAATGATACTCTACATTGTTTTTACTTACTAATAGGTACTATTTATTTTATAATTTAAATCTTTTGGACAGAACATCCAGGGCAGCATAAATGGTACTCCTTTCTTTGACTAAAATTATGTCTTGGAATTTTATACCATTTATAATTTCACTCAGTTTTCTCAAAGTTTTTTTGTGTTCTATAGGCAATTTTTACAACTGCAGTAAGGTTTTACTCTCAAAGAAGATAACAGGAGAAATTACTTAATGCAAGAAATTAAAACAACTTCATTGATGGGAAATACCTTTTAGAACAAGCAAATACAAAACTTCAGCATAACTCTGAAATGTAGCATCATAGTTCCAACTTCAAAATGCTAAAATGCTCCTTCAATGGAACGTTGCCTCACTTTACAGCAAGTCCCTCACTTCTATTATAATTCCTTCCACCTAAATAATCTCAGATAAAAATCCATGTGCCTAGAATTTAATCCACATCTCTCTTGACATTCCTACTCTGACCCTTGCTTCCCCCTGCATACCTGACATAAACTGAGCTTGTCAAGCCACTCTCTGTGCAGTGCTACCGACATCAGTACTCCGTAGATCTCAGAGANGTCAGCTAGCACATGATCAACCTTTCATATAACAGACATCTCTTTATCTGACAGAGGAGTCATAACCCAAGATAGCAGACGCTTGCTTAGGTATAGCAGCTACCCAAAATGGCTTTCCAGATGGAGACCACTTACTGGGAAGTGGTGTTCTCCAAGCTTTTCTACAATAAATACTAATTGACAGTAAACACTTTTTCTGTCATAGCAGCACATCCTTGATTAATACCATGTTTTAGGCTTGACACCACCTTTTTTATTTTTTTGCCTTAGCATGAATAATTTCCGTCAAGACAGATTTGAAAAACACATAAACAAGTTCTGTACTTTAATGTGATTCCTCTAGTAAACAAAACACTCTATGGCTTTTGTTTTTGTGCCCAGGGAACAATTTCAATTTACTTTAATAAGAAAAAACATGTTTAAAACCAAGATAAAGCCAAACAGTTGCATCTTTATGGTTAGTTAAAATTATTCAGGATGAAAACCAGGGCAGAAAACATGGGGCTCCTGCTGCCCTGTAGAACAGCCAAAAATGACAATTAGTTTTGGATGAAACAGAATTTTCATTAGGTCTGTCTATATTGTATTTCTGTGTACTTTACTCTATCAAAACAAGTACCTTATAGAAATCCCCCAAGGTGTTTACAAGCATAAAAGACAGTCAAATAGACCAAATTTAGGCAATAGTTTAAGATATAGAATTGGAAAAAAGGAAGGTAATAATGTAAAGACTAACTTCACAAAACTATCCAGCCCTGAAGATTATATACAACAGTACCCCAGAAAGAACTTAGGGAGTAAAATGCATTTTAGGGTGCTCACAATGTTAGCTGTGCCCTATTACAGGAATCAAAGCTACTCCATCTAGCCTCTTTCTCAAAGATGAAAGGGTAGGACACTCTTATCCACAGAATAAGATGACCGTCAGTGAAGAAGTAAATCTGAACAAAAACTGCAACAAATGAATTTGAAATTAGTTAGTTGAAGCTCAAACCTAAAAGATGATTTAGTATGTAGCCTAACTTGAAGATTTACGATTAATTCCTTGTTCTGACACATATTTCCTGTGTGATCCTGACCATAGTATTTAGGCCACAGCTTCATGGTGTAAAGCATCTGGCAGTAGCACTGCCTTGCTATGCCAGCATGACTATATAATGCATACATACATAGCCACATACAAACAAGAAGTAATCTTTCCAAAAAATAATATTTCTCATTTCCTTTTTTCTTTAACCACAATATTATTCACAGCACAGACCTCCAACAGCTAAACCATCACAGCCAAAAGCACAGTGGCCGCTAACACAAACACTTGTAGATTCACTCTGGCACCAGGAATTTCATAGCCTTATCAAATCTGTAAAATGAGCATAAAGGCAATTCCTTGATCTCACAAGTTCTGTGAGAGAATGAATACAATAAACATTTATTAGATGCTTATTATTGGTTTATCTGAAGAATCCAGAAGTATTTTAGATAGATAAAGAGTAAATCTTGGATATGAGACTGTATGTTGTAACCATTCCTGTTCTGCCACTATCCATCTGTTCTTCCCTTGCACTGAACCTGCTCCAAGTATAAACATTTCAGAACAAAACAGCACTCACCTACAATCTACACAAGACCAGCTCTTAAGCATTGTCATGATCTAGGCAATGCCTTCCTTTTGCTCCTGTCTCATAGGATAGGACTGTCAAGGTACTGACACTAGCCTTTTCCAGTTAAAGGAGGGACAAGAAGTAATTTTGTTAGTTTGCTGCAGCCAGGAGTGAGGAAGTTCATGTTTAATAATGCAATCACTGAATTAAGACTGGAACAACAAAACCAAGTGAATCAAATACTTGGCATAACAGGAGACTTAAAAGTAGTGAATAATATGTCTAAAATAATTCCCTCCCCACAAAAGTAAACCCTATCTTTTTCATTTCTTGTCTTGAAGAAAACATTGTCAAACAGTTTCTGAGTGAAAATCCATTCATAAGCTGGGAGAGTTTGGAGAAACTATTAAACATCAGTATGGTTTAATCAGCCTAGGAGGGACTGTATAACAAAGGAAACCTCAGAGGAACCTCCCCTCCTCTGAAAACCAACTAGGATCAGTAGTTTGAAAGAAATAACATATTTCTTCTCATGAAATAGCCTTACAGCTTTTTTTATTATTATTATTATTATTATACAGGAACACTCCAAGTCCTGCTAAGATTGAGAGATATGCTATTGAAACTAATGGTACAAGCACATTCTTGTAACACAATAAAGCAAGCCTGTTTTCTTCCTTTATAATCACAGGTAGCCCTCCTATTAGCACCATTAGCAACTATGAAGGAGAGCAGATATCCAACTTTTTCCAAGTTTGCCCTGAGGACATAGAAGCTTCTTGGCATAACAATAGCTCTTTCTTTTCTCCCATAAGTACATGCAGTAATAACTGTGAGAAGCCTCTAGAAATCCTGACCTACCTGAAAAAGCACAAACTTTTACTTGCTCGCTTGTACGCAGTACACAAAAGCTAATCCATTCGTGAAAGTCTGTCACTTGTAAAGACATCTCTGTGCAACATTAATGCGCAACACTGCTATGCAAAATGTTAGCCCTGTTCAAGTAGCAATGTAGAAGGAAATAGAGATCATCTGTAGCTGGGCCTGGCGCAACCACCTAAGCAGAGAAATCAAGTTCCAGGATCATCCTCTTGTACCTCCAGCAAAGAAATGGAAAAAAAAAAAAGAGCAAAGGCAGATAACTTAGGCTGCCAATGCCAGTGAATAAGGTAAGGATGAAGGGAATGTTTACTTCCAGAGATGGAAGCCAGGAAGGCTGGCGCAGTTCTCATCCACTGCAGCACTTCTTACTTTTTTAGCTGAAGTTACCGTCACAGCAGCGAGGAAGGTTGCATGAGAGATAACACAGCAGCTCCAGGGCTGCTAAGCAGGTAGTCTGCTAAATTAAGCTCCCGTGGCACTGAAGTAAATATGCATCTTGTTCAGCTAACCTCAGTTCAAGCACGTAACTTCTGCCAGTCAAAAGACGTACAGGTAGGGGTACCAACCCTTCTCACTTTAATCAGCTACTGCACATGAAAACCAGAATGTAGAATGACAGCCCCTTCTTTCCTTTCTGAGCCTCCAGCTCTCTGCCTTTCACAGGCTCCCTAAATTTTCTGTTCTATATACTATGCTACAACTGCTTATCCAAAGTTTGTCCAGCCTCTCTTACTATGCATGCAGGGCTTTCCTTTTATCTCACTGAAGACCTTCTTTGCTCAGTGTCCATGCACTTGCACCAATTTACGTATTAAAGCCAGACAGAAATGGCTTTCCAAACTCTACATCAGCATTTTTGTTATGGCACTTTGAGCATTGCTTCCCAAATCGTGCATCATTTCTACCCTCCTTTCCGTAACCGCCAACAGGAGAAAGGTCACAAGGGAAAATGAATGTCTTCATGTCTTTCTTTGCCTGTCACAGGTATGAATAAAAGAATAAAGATGTGTAAAACTAGTGTCAGGAGCTGCCTAATGTTTCCTCAGGTTGAAGTTTTGAGATAAAAATCTTATTTTCTTAAAAGTTTAAAATATTCCCCCAGAGTTTCTGTGAAGTTCACAGAGAAGGCCTGGAATCCTAATTGTGCTGGAAACAACAGAGAGATGCTCTCAAGGAATTAGCAGCATGAAAATATTCCACTAATCATTAGCCTTCTCCTGGCAAATTGCAGCTTTCGCCTGAAGCCTGTGCACCCTGACACCATTTGAAATTCACAGCATAAGTGTTAGAGCCGCTCTTGTGAAGACAAAGATGTCACAAATCTGGAGCAAGTTCATAAACTCTCAGAGGATGGCATCAATGGCAATAACTTCTGGAAGCCATTTAAAAAAAAAAACAACAAACTTTAGTGATTTGGTTCATTCTCTCAATAAATTAGCGATCTATAATCATATATGTGTACACAGAACGGTAGGGGTTGGAAGGGACCTCTGGAGATCATCTTGTCCAACCCCCCTGCTTGAGCAGGTACACCCAGAGCAGGGGGCACAGGACTGTGTCCAGGTGGGATTTGAATATTTCCAGGGAAGGAGACTCTGCAGCCTCTCTGGGCAGCCTGTTCCAGTGCTCTGTCACCCTCACAGTAAAAAAGCTCTTCCTCATGTTCAGGTGGAACTTCCTGGGTTCCACCTTGTGCCCGTTGCCCCTTGTCCTGCCATTGGGCACCACTGAAAAGAGTCTGGCCCCATCCTCTTGACACCCACCCTTTAGATATTTATAAGTATTGATAAGATTGCCGCTCAGTCTTCTCCAGGCTGAACAAACCCAGGTCTCTTAGGCTTTCCTCATAAGAGAGATGCTCCAGTCCCTTGATCATCTTTGTAGCTCTCTGCTCCACATATCCGTATGTGTGTGTATATATGTATGAGAATACATTTTGCTTTTTCCTGTGATCATATGTATCAGCAATAATCCACACTACCTCACTTCAAAGGTAAAAAGGAGAAAACTAATGCTTACATCACTGTATTGTATGTAAGACCTTATTGTCAATACACTTCATGGTAGTTGTAGCATTTTCTATTCCTAGGAAATATATATACATGGAGAACTACCTTTACTGGATGCAGTTGCATGGAATTATGGATTTTTTCAGTGCATCTGGGAAGTCTCACCGAGGCAGTGCACACTACTGCATCAGAATTTAATAAGCACTACAAAATTACTAAATTTCTCTCTCTCGTCCTCTACTGAAAGTATTTGTTTTTCTACAAAATAATCCAGTGATTTCTGTGTTCTTTTGGGCAAGGTTCAAAGAATTCTCTTGGAATGCTGTGTCGCCAGCATCTCTGGCAACTGCAGAGGTCTCAAACCATGAAGTGTACAACCCCTGCAAACCCTAGAATCCGTACAGCTTGGAGATTCAGCCTGCTAGCTGCAAGAGGAGTCAAGCTTTGATGCGTTTCTACCTTTGCATGGGTTTTTACTACATTTGCTTACATTAGGAATTTGTGGCCGCAGTACAAAATGAGAAGATTCTAGATAGAAGAATCGAAGAAATGCAAGACCTCTCATGACTTGGACATATTACGACTCAGTGGCAAACACTCAGTCTTATGCTGAAAGTGTGTCCTGACGTACTAAGTTGAACGGGGAGCATTTAAAAACAAACACTTAGTCTGCAATGAATCAGGTCTAATAGTATAGAACAAGCTATGGCATAGACTATCTCCATGGCATAAAAAGTTTCAAAGCGAAATCACTATGTCAGTTTTCATCGCAAGTTCCTTCCTCAAATAACTTGTCTTTTATGCTGTTTTCAGATTACTGTAGATATCCAAACTAATTTTAGGTCTATAATCCCTGGGTTTTGGCTCCTATAAAGTACACTTGTAGCAGAGTAATATCTAAACCATAACTACTTCCAAAACCTTAATTTTTAGTGAGTATTATCTTCTTGTTTATATATCTTTCTCCTCGAAATGAGACTTTAACCAAAATTTACAGTGAGCTCTCCCCACTCAAGTGTGTGTATATATATATATACACACCATAAGAAAAAGAAAGTCTACCTTTTGTATCCTAGTAACAACTGCAAAATATTTTGATTTCTGACCTTCAGAGAAACTTGCATTGCTACATTCTCAAACCAAACATGCAATACATTTAAAACTAACTAGTTGTTTATTTACCTCATGCACCTCATCGAAGGACTATAACTGCAACTTAAAAAAGTTAAAAGCCAATAGATAATTTTCTTTCTTGTATTATTTGAACACTTAATAAAAATATTTAGTCTAATTCAGACCATGGGCAATACTGGTATCTATATACACATTTTAAAGAGTCAAAGAGTGTGTGTGTGCGCGTGTGTGTGCATTTATACAAAGCACCTACTGAAAACAACCGAAACTAGACTGTGTACAGGCAAAATGAAGCCCCAAAATAATTTACTGAAGTACAGTTTCTCTCACCCCAATCTCATAAAATCTTTGTTTGGAGAAAGTCCCGCAATATGTCTTTTACTTGCAGGATGGTGCTAAAACAAGCAAAAAAACCCCAACGTCTAAGAAATCATAATCTCCAAGTCCGACAGCATTGTTTTTTATATTCACAGAAGTGTCCTAAACAAATTAACAGCGGCAATGAATCATTTCAATGTGTTGAAGGTGTGAGTGAATGTGTGTCCTTTATAAGCATTTGCTAAAAGTTTGGCTGAATCGCTTGTAGCACACGTCGTCAGCAGGCTTCTGCCTTGACAAACCTCTGCTCAGGACAGTAGGTTAACACACACACACGGTACTGCTTCCGATTCCTGGATGCCAAGTTTTGAAAACACGAAGTATTTTCCTAAATAGTAACTCTGTCCTCCCTATCAACTCTTCCTTACTATACAAATTATTTGTCATAGTTTTTAAAGTTCATCCTCTGTTTATCTGTCATCTCTCATTGTTAAAGGCCAGCTGCAGCCTCATGCCTATTGCCAGGGCAGAACTCTATTGATTACTGGCTGTTTTCTCTTCATACTGCTCTCACTGAGGAGCTAAAAAGAACTCTACAGAGACCCTTCTAAAACTACTTCATTCTTTCATTGCTTCCTGGCTTTCTGTATATATCCACTATCACCTTGTTATATTTCAACTATACGCTCTTGAGGTAACTTGTTTTATGTTTTGTGCTTAAATTGTGCTTGTTATTAAGGCAGTAGGGTACTTCATGAACGTTTATAACAGTAATAACAACACTTTGCACTAAAATATTCTTTCATGGATATCCAAAGACACTTGAACGCATGTATGAGTAGACAGCTGAATAAGAAGTGTTTTTCAAACGCTGGGGTAAATAAACCCTTTACCTTCATTTTGTGATATAAATTTAAATGCAAAAATGCGTAGATGTATAAATATCATTATATACCCTATCCAACACTTCATTCTGTGAGATGAATCTGATTAATTCTTCTTTACATACAGTAGAGTAGCATTGCAATTTATATATTTTTGTCCATTAAATGATATTTTCTAGAATGTCCTGTTTTGATGAATGCTGTGTTACACCTGCAATCCCTTTCTAGAAGGGAAATCTTATAAAGAATTATACATCAAATACTGAGAGAGAGCAAGAAAGAGAATCTCTCTTCTCAGTTTTTATAATGAGAGCCTAATAATTTTTTTTTACAGTTAAGATCAAAAGTCATATTTAGTGTACAGAGACCCCTGGCTCCAAGATTTAGCTGAAGTTTGGCAGAAAGGGAGAACCAAAAAAATCCCACCACAGATTAACTTCTTTCATGGAAACTTTGATACTATGCAAGTCCTGTATACACACCTGTTGTAGGCTGAAATGTGGAATAGCTTTTACTTCAGTTAGGAGAAGGATTTGCAATAGAACAATCTGAATTATGCTTAAAATGTGAAATTATCATCTAAAAGGGGGAATATCATTGCAATTGGACAAGCAGTGATATAAGAGCCTCAGTGCACAAATGAGTCAATGCAAAAAGAGATTCCCACAATCAGGCTGCAGTGAGCACATGGATGTAGTACAACGAATGTTTGCTCAAATCCTATTGCAAATGCAGTTACCATGATTAATAATCCCTTCATTTATATACATACTCAAAATTCATGCAGAAAACACACTTGCATCTGTTATGTTTATGATTTACAAAAGGATTTTTTTNAAATAGTCAACATAAGTGCAGCTGTTCTGAATAGAAAAAAGTTTTTGTGCTTTCTTCTGTGACAGGGGATGTGGTCAGCCATAATTAAAGGACATCATGTTTGCAGACCTTTTTTTAAATTACTCATTTTACTCAGAATATGTGAATACTTATAAAAAGCTTAACCAAAGAGAACAACAGTAAGTATTTGGAGTCAGGGAAGGAAATGCTCTTTGAATTCCCTCTAGGTGTTAGAAATGGGTAGCTGTTGTTAAGAAAATGTTTACTTATCCCAGTAGGTTCACAGGAGTTTCATCAAATATTAAACACCAGGAATGACTGTTTATTACAACTGGAAAGTGTATTTGGCAAGGACGATAAAAATGACTTCTACAGTACATGCAGTTTTCATTTGATCCTTCAGTATACATGTTAAATTGCATTCCACAACAGGTTCTGTTCATTTCATATCACAATAAAAGGAACACACCCAACATTCCTGTACAGCAGACACTGCAAATCAGAGCTTGTCCTGCCTCAAAGGTAGAAAGTCCTGGAACAAAACATTACTTCGCAGGGAAGTAACCTCAGCTCTGTCCTCATGTATCAGTTCTTAGTGTCATCAAACACGTTAGAGATTGACCATATTTTAGGATTTGTGATGAAAAATATTTTGTATTATTTGTCATATTTAAGTTTGCTTTGTATGTAACATACACATCACAACCCAAAAGGCATGGTAGAGACTATGGCTTCATTGCCCATGCAAAGATTCTCACACCATTTGAACAAGCCAGACTTAAAATTTGTGAGCTGTTATAGCTCTAGACTAATAACCATAATGTTGTCCTGACATACTCTTAACGTTCAGCTGTATCACTTCTATCTACATATTGTCCACTATCTATATCTCTTAATTCCCATCTCATATTACCTCATTATACTTTCATATGTATTATGCACACAAGCATAGCCTATGTGATTACACAACAACTAACAGAAAAAATTAATTGGGAAAGTATGCTTAATAAGAGGAAAAAAAATCCAAAACACCCTCGCATTTAGGAGTAAAACATTAAAAGCATAAATGCAAAATTGCAAGTACAGAAGTCCTGAAGTAGAATAAACAGTGCTACAGGGCACCAAAACCTGAATAGAAGACAATGTGATCCTGTTATGAAAAAGGCAAATCTCATTCAGATATATTCAGATCAGCACCATAAAGCTAGACTACTGAGCTGCCAGAGAGGTCTTGCTGAAATACTGTGTTCAGATATATCTTTAGCACTTGTAAGATTTAGGCAGAGAGAAAGGGAATATTCAGAGGAAAAAGCAAGAAGGAAAGGAAAACATCAACTATGATAAAAGATGGAGTGATACAAGTTTCTTTAATCTAGACAAGACTAGACTGACAGGAGATGTGATAACAAAAATATAATGAGAGCATCAGATGATCAGCTGTTGCCTAGTCCATCAGTCACAGGAAAGATTTATGTTACATATTAGAAAAAAAAAAGATCATACTATGTAAAGCAGTGCAACAGATGACTGGAGAAATCTCTGAAATGTTTGTCCCTGTACTTCAAGAACTGTACAAATATCTAGCAAGAAGGAGCTTGGTCTATCTACGCCCTGCTTAGAGCAGGACAATGGCTTAGAAAAGACCCTACTGAGTTCCCTTCCAATATTGCATTTCTGTGATTGCGTTACACAGTTTCTCTGGTAACCTCACTGTTTCTAGAAAACGTAAAATCATGCTAAGGACAATGCTGAATTCTAGAAACAAATTAATTCTAAATCATTCTAAAATCCGCACTATTGACTAGGTATGCCCCAAATTCTTCTGTATACATAACCAAACTCCAATACACCTTTTTCCTCCGTGATTTGTACGTTTGTACATACCTCCATTTGTACATTTTAACCCTTTAGATTTATTATATTAATGCTGTAATAAAAAGCAATAACTGCATGCCTGTATACCTAAATAAAGAATATCTGGTAGATAAATATGGAGTGTTTTTTTTGTCACGTCACAAGTCCTTAACTCACATGAGAATATGAAAATTAATGGAACTACTCCAATTTTGGACTTCAACTTAAGTACTTTCTCATGAAGAAAAGTAGGGAGTCATGGGTTTTTAATAAAAGTTGGTTCCTTAGGAGCAGCAGTAGTTGCTTTGGCAGTATCATTTACAATTTCTTTGAAGCCTCAAAATAGTATGTAATATAACCCATTTAAGAAGATGGTTTTAGCATCAGCTATAAAAAAAGTAGATGCATTTCTGCCATGCTCTACTTCTTCAATCTCTATGGCCCCTATTTAAAATGGATCTTTCAAAGATGGTTTGAAAGCAGACCAATTCATTCTATTTCTAGAAGGCTCCCATGAATTTTTGTGCTGCTTACAGCATGAACAAATCTATTAAAATGGAACAGGTTGAATTTTAAGGCACCTCTACAAGTAACTGCCTCAGCCTGATTCTTGGTGTTATTAAAAAAAAAATAATCATTGAAACAGTCTAATTATTTTTATTATAATGCATAAATATGTAATGTTTTCCTTTAAACAGGCAATTCCTTCTCAGCCCTTTCCCTGACACGTGAAAAAAAAAAAAAAAAAAAAAAA
>WEKW01001167.1:74232-84891 GCA_013389905.1 Sula dactylatra
TAAATCAATTGACTTCCATTAAGCCTGGAAGCGCTTTGGTTATAACACTGTCACTGTCCAAAGAAGTGGCCAAAATTACCTCTAACTGGTCCGGTCAACTAGATCAAGTCTTTTGATTTATTTTTTTTTTTTTTAAATTACATTAATTAGGGCTTTCTAACATAGTATGTGTAAGGGTGGCACTCTGTAACAGAAATGATAGAAAAATCATGGTGACTTATGTTCTCAACCAGGCCATTAATCATCCTTGTAATGTTTTAAATGAGTCTGCTCAGGCATTGATTATGGCCCCGATCCTGCAACCAGAACTGCTAGCACTATCACACTAACTTAAAGGGATCTCCCTCTGCTTGCACGCAGCTGCATCTTCTTTCACATTCCTTCTCTGTCCTCACACATTCACCACTCTGTAAAGCTACAAAAACAAAATATTGATCTGCACAAAAAAGGAAGCGCCACACACTAATGCTGCACTAAGCTCATTTACAGAGTACCGTTCAACCTAACACATTTTAAAAAGGCAATTTTTTTTTATTTCCAACACAATTTTAAGAGTTGTAAAGCCTTCTGCAGAAGCATTGTTCATTCCATTCTCACATGTACCCTTTTTATAATACGGTTTTTAACACCCAGTTGAAAATGAATATTTACACACTGAAACATACTTTTTTGCTTGTGTTTATATTCAAATTATTTTCTCCCTCAGTCTCTTATTTTCCTGTTCACTGATGCAGGAATATTGGGTGTTTCTGATGATTTCATGTAGAATATATGGAACTAATTACAGAACACAGACATCAAAACCTGTGGTTTTCTAAGCTTTAATTAATTGTGGTTTCACAGCCTGCTATTCATTGCAATCTAGGAAGTGGTTAGATGTGGGGTTTATTATCAGTTTAAATAAAGAGCTGAAGTGTGAGGCATTGGGTCCACCTGAATTTTCCAGCCCATAAAAAATATGATTTTCTGTGAACTGCAGACATTGTTTTCATTCTGTTGAACCCAACATTGCACAAAATTTTTTTCTGCGTTAGCCTACTAGACTGAAAGGTACTGGCAAACCACAAGTCTCTCCTTTAATCAGAAAGTGTGCTTCAAAACCATACTCCTTTGACAAAGCACTGTTTCACAAATAAACCAAATAAGAATTAAGATGATATTAAAAAGGCATTATTTACAAGCATTGATCACTCAGGATATTTCTTAGTAAGTTTTTTTCCTGGGCGTGAGGGTCAGACATTACAATCTGCTACAGAAGAGGGGAAAAAAGAAGGGGCGGGGGGGAGGTGCACAACTTTGCAAGGAAACACTGGCACGAACACTCACTGAAGAGATCTGCGTGACTACTTCTGGTGGGATTTCCTCCACCTGCCCTGCACAGTGAAGCCCCATGAGATGATCTGTTTGTTTAAATAAGAATAAAAGCCCTTTCTGAAGGTTCTCAATACCAAAAATGAAACGTAATTGAGATATACTGCATAAATTACACTTAGGAAGCAATGTCAAACAAGTCAGGTAAATTGACTGTGATGACTGCTGTGCTTTACCGAAGAAAGAGTCAATCTAGTATTTGGAGAGAATCTTTTCTGTTTTTGTAAACTGTTATATATTTATGATACCTAATTGCCAAGAAGATAGTATTAGCATGTTCTTAGCTTTCTTCCACTATTTACTATTTAATTTGAAGCTGTTTTGCATCTTTCAGATTATCTGTGCAGCCCCGCTGTACAAACACGAGGATTTGAATGATCAAATTCGGATGTGTGAGCACAAACCACTTGTAGAACGGGAGGGGAGACAAACTGTCATTTCAACTACCTCAACATAAACTTTATATTATTTGGCTGAATTTAGATGCATAAAAATTCCTTTTCTAAGTTTACATTCCATTTAAAAATTCAGAAGAGGACATTTTGCTGTTTAATAGTTAAGGGTACGTTCTCTCCTCAAACTACATAGTAGTATTAGAGAAGGGTTACCTTAGCAAATATTGTGATGTAAAAGAGAATTCTGAGAAATGAGGATGTTTTAGTAAGCAACTAAAATACTGACACCTCTTTTTTTTCCTGCCACTATTCCACTTCTACAGAATATTAAACCAATTTTTTGAGATAAACACTGATTGTGATCTCAGAATGATAACATCAATACTGTTTTTAACCCAATTACGATCAAAGTTAAATTCTTCCGGGCAATCTTTACGTCATTGCTGAAATTGGTCCATAGTGTATAATTCACTCAATTAGGAAATTAGAGGAATAGGTAGCAACTGTGAAATAAGATCTCACTGAGCAGAACATTATTCTCAGTGTGATAAATGCATATAGGGAAACAACTATTTGCCAATTAATTTATCAATATACTTTTGAAAAAAACAATAATCTATTTAAATTTTGATAATGTAGTCATTGTTTTTCAGACTCCAATACCTAATATTTCCTGTTGAAGGCAATGGGAACTGCTTCTTTAAAAATCTGTCACCAGTCACACTGTCTGTATGACAAAGAAGAACTAGAATCAAAACAGCCAAAGATTTCAAAAGCCTATAAATTGGAAAGTATAACGTTATCTATTATTGCAATGTCAATAGTGTGCTTATCACTATATGAATAGAAACAATGAATGTTAAAATTGCATGCAACAATAAATCCGAGTTGAGGCATTGATAGAATAACTTTGAAATAGAATTATTCTCATGACAAAAACCACAGGAATACCATTTGTAAACAGAATGATCCAACCATGACTATTTGGCACTATATTTCTAGTTACCCCCCTCAGGCAACCTATTGTTTTTTCTTGCTCCTCTAAACCTCAATACACAGCAGAAAACTGAAAAGAGGTGCCATCCTTTTTCTGCAGCAGAAAATATCAGTTGAAGGTACAAGTGCCTTACTGCAAGGAAGCCATGTCTTATGACAGACTGTTATTGGAGACAGAACACTGTACATGGCAGAGTCAGAGCAGGGTATAAAATATCCATACTGAAAAGTTCACATGCCCCGTGCTAGATGTGTTTCTTCCCTGTTCTCTTTGGGGATTCTCTCACAGCTTGATTAGAAGATTACTTTTTCTAAGTATTTAATTAAAGAGGGGACAGTGTGGAGTCTTTCATTAGTGCGTATACTCTGATACTTTATTAGGGAATTAGATTTAAAGAAAAATTAAGAATGGAAAGTAATATTTTTTTTTCTTAGAACTGTGTTTTTAAAATTATTTTCCTCTGGTTTCAGATTTTTATGATGACATTACCTTAGTATTTTGCCACTCTTCCAAGTATTAACCACAAAATTTAGGCCAGCCCCTATCTGTAAATTATCTGCTGGCATTTTGTATAGCACTAGCTTTGTAAATTATAGCTTTGTATGGTTTACTTAATGATGCTCCTTAGGCTCACATAATTGTTTTAAAAATTATCATTAACTTTTTTTAAACAGCCTGCAGAGAAAAGTTGGTTCTGTTCACACTTGGGCAGCTTTTAGTTTATTGAGTTTTCCAAATTCCCCTATAATTTGTAAGCAGTTTCAGGTAATGAAATATCAAATCTTATCATGGAAACGTTATGATTTGGGTTTTTTCCCCTTCTTTAACAGCATGGCAAGTCTCTTCCAATTTAAAGAAGCACCTTCCCAGGGTAGCTTTTAAAAATATTAGATTCACTAGTAAGAGATACATAGTTCATAGAAAAGGAGGCAGTAAATGACAAAATATAGAGAGCGCCTACTTAAAACAATGGACAGCAACCACTGCTTCAGAAAATAATCACAAAAGTCCCTGTAAGTGGACCTATTATCTAAATGAAAATCTGCAAAACATCCTTGCTATTTACTAGCATTATTACATACAAACATTAGGTGTTAATTTGTCTTCTTCCATTTAGTCTGAATTCTAAGAAAATGTATAAATCATTCCTTAACTACATAGAGATACGTGCTAGTAGCTCGCAAAACTAACAGCTGATTTTACTTTGCTCTTCTTCTGTCATGACATCACCTCAAAGGTGTTCTTGGGCTTTAAATTACATAGGAATACAGTGCTGCTCTGAAGTACATAACCAGAACAGTTTGGTTTACTATGGCAGAACAGAAAGCTGCTGTGGGGTTGACAGTT
Organism: Sula dactylatra; assembly: GCA_013389905.1. Taxonomy (NCBI): domain Eukaryota; kingdom Metazoa; phylum Chordata; class Aves; order Suliformes; family Sulidae; genus Sula; species Sula dactylatra. Next base: position 78,343 of record WEKW01001167.1, read on the forward strand.
GCCCACAGTTGCACTCATGCTTCACCTCCGTACAGTGGCCTTTGCACAAGGTTCAGGTTCACCTGTCTCTCGCATTCGCAAAATATCAGGCATTCAATCTGATCACCTCTATCACATAAAAGATCTGCAGGTTTGTTCCTTAAGTTCTAATATTTTTAGTTATGTTTTGTTAGCAGAGTAGTACTATTGCAAGTTCTATATTGTCTTTCATCCATGTAAATACCTAGCTGTGAACATAACTCAATTTTTTATTCTTGATGACAATTGGGAACATAACTGACAAACCCTCTGACACTTTTTCATTTGTCTTTGTACTGCTGACTTGACCATCTATGATTTTTGGTGAAAAGCTAGACTGTACTCTGAAGTGTTTTATACCAGCAAACAGTTTCAAAACACTCTTATGAATCTTAATTCTACATTTATGTTGCATCAGAAGATGTACTGCTGTTTTAGGCACCTGACTGCAAGGTTTTTTTCTATGTGAAAGGTGCTTATGACTTTCTTAAGCAGAAAGGCAATTAAAAAAAATAAATACAGTATTTAAAAGACAAGAATTCCAAGCCAAAAAGGCATTACACAGATGACTCAAGAACAGGAAGTATTTTATTATTAACTTTTGATTACCCAGAACACCTCCCACTGAAAAGCCTGAAGACAAATATGCACACACAAGTCAGAGGAGTTCAGAAGATCAGAGTGATTTTCAGAAGATAAGCAAGGGCAACCCTATTAACAGCTTACATATTAAAAGCCTACATATATGTGGCTAAATGTCCTGCCAGTTAGCGAGTTAAAAATGATTTGGCATTTGGCCCTTTCCCCCAAGAAATACAGATAGTGACCGAAAAACTTTGATAATTTGGCTTAACTCAGTTATCTTACTCTCCTTGGATACCTAGTCATTTTGGTCATGTCAGCCACAGGGAAGTTCAGGGTCAGTTGTGCAGAGTTAGCAAAATTTGTCTACAAAGGAATTTTAGATATTTTGAAGTTTCAAAAATAGTGACCTTTTTACATTCACATGAAGGCACAGTAAGTAAAAGAAAAATACAGAAAATAAAACATTTGAAAATTCAAATTTAAAAAATTCTATTTGCTCTGCCAACTATTCACAAAACCACGAGGATACTGATTTCTAACAAAATTACCTTAGCACAGCATCTGCCTTGTTAAAGATGGTCATGCTGTTTAAAGCGTATTTGACACACTGTTAGAAGAACATTTAGAACAAGAGATGTCTACAAGAAACTCTTAAGCTAACTAAGTATTACCAAAAGACACCAGGGCTACATACAGGTCAATAAAGCGTCAGATTGATTTAATTATCTACACCACTACACTGAAATTCCCCTAACCACCTAACAGACTTACTCAGATGAGACCTGAGGACTGCTGTATGAGGTGTCAGGGCAGAGTTATTATGGAGTTCCCCCAAGGAATCCTTTTGCAGCTGGAAGGGAAGGGCTATTAGGAACCACCAACTTCATAATATCTGTAGGATTACATATAAAATTTCTTCCAAAGGCTGTGCCATCTGCTATCACACCTCCAGTTTTCAAGTGCCTTTGAACTTTCATGCACTAAATCATTCCCTTCAATTTGAAGCCCAGCATTTTATTTCTCCTCAAAAATGATTCTTATTATTTTTCTTCCTACGATTTATTGTCTAGCTCAAAAGCAGGGTGAAACGAATACTCAAGCAGCCTAAGCATTCTGCCTCTGGAAATGACTTTTGCCAAACAACTTGCCCTCCATTTTTACATGCAAGGTTTTGTTTATGTCATTTTGTTTTTTAAACAATTACATTTCTTCAACAAGGTACACCAGCTATCAGGAGCGAACCTGGAAGCAACCCTCCTGAATTCCTTCTCCACCACCCTAGCCACAGATAATTGAAAGAACAGATGCAACAGCTTTGTGATTATCTAGTCTTTCCCATGAAAACAAAACCAAAAGCTTTTCAACAAAAATCCTGGCTTCTTCAGCCAAACCTTTCATCATCATCATTAAAAAAAGTTTTGAGTACTTATGAGAAGCTAACAAATGACAGCTCATAATCCCCATCTGTAACACCAGAGGCCAGGTAGTGCAAAGAAAAGACAGGTGCAAATTTTGGTATTCCCATAGTGCTTATTATCTATCCCGTTTCAGAAACAAAAGGATTTCTCTTAACACCACTACCAATACCCCACGTTAATCTTTCCACAAGCAAACTCTTACCCTAAAGCTACTATACAGTGTTATTACTCTGTCAAGAATTTTTTCTCCTGAATTTAAAGAGGTGCTTCCACCAGTCTGTGGAGTTAGACTGTGTAGTCACCTACCAAAGCTGCTCTGCAGCTGAAATGTCTAGAGCTGCACCCATCATTCCCTTTTTTCCACGTAATTCTGTTGTTCCTAAGAGCCTTTNGCACTGAGTAACCTGTTCTGTCCCAAATTCTTCCCTTTCGTTCCTCTTTTCATCTCTTCCAACTAGAATTATGGTAAGAAAAATTAGCACAGTACACATTGCTCTAATTAGTTACTGCCTGTTTTGTTGGGGTGAGGCAATGGATAGGACTGCTGCATGACTAAGATATGCATAATGGATAGGGACATGACATGAATGTAGCTAAAATAGCATAACTGAAAATTACCGTGCTGCCTGAAACCTAGTATCAAATGTACATTTGCTTACCTTTTTTTCCACTAGCAAGCATGTCAGACACAACGTCTCAGTATATGAAAGCACAAAAAATCTAGGACTGTGCCAGTTACACAGGGGGTTACTTTGAGAATGGGACAGAGTCACTTTGCTTTGGAATTTGTAGAGAAGCCATCACCGTGCTTTCTCAAATAGCTGTGAATAACATGTTGATCCTGGAAATTGGAAAAGGGATAGTCAACTAGACAATTATGTCATACTTAAAGCATAAAAAATAAATATAAAGGTAGCCAAAAAAAGAAAAAAAGGAACCACTGGAGCTAAAGGGACCTGGGAGAACAGGAAGGTGGTGTTGGGGTGGTTTTTTGTTTGTGGTTTTTTGTTTGGTTTATTTTTGGAGGGTTGGGGGAGGTTTGGGGTTTTTTTTAACCAAACATATTAAGTGAAAAGTAGCTTACATAACATTTAGGAAAGGATTAAATAAAAAAAAAATTAACACACAAATAACTGAGACACTGCACTCTTTAGAATAGATATGATCGGTAAGATTGAACAAATATATTTGAACCATGACTACAGAATAATTTTAAGATACTAAAGGAACATTTGGACATCATTGTGGAATTTTAAGTTGAGGTAGCATCCAACAGCTCCAATTACACGGGATCAGTGAGTTTACAGTTTAAGAGTGACATGTTTTTATTTACATACATATCCCTCTCAAGTAAAGGAGTTGTTTGGAAGTTTCTTTTCCATGAGGTGCCTACACAATCTGATTTTAGCAAAGCATGTTGTGAAGACATGAAGTTTACCTGCGTTCAGGGGGTACATGGACAATTTGCAAGGAACGGCTGTTACAGTCTACTAAATAGATGAAGCAGACAGGCTCAGAGAATCCCCCTCTTCTGTAGAAAATAGCTGGTAAGTGGGGGAGTACAGGAGGGGTGAAGAACCACATCTGCTTGACCTCCTCCTAGTGCTCCCTGCCATCCACTTATGACTACTGCCGGTTGCATGCTCCGGGGCTAGACAACCTTTCATTTGATTCAAGGCAGCCTGGCATTTGGGAAACTGGGAAGGCAACTGGAAACGCTTTTAACTTGACATTACTGCTAACTCTGTTGAATAACAAATTCTCAAATTCACATGCCAATATACATACCACATATTAAATGCTTTAATGTATTACTACTGACTGATAAAGACTAACCAGCTTGATCTGATTGTCATTCATTTGTAAAGAACCCTTTTAGAAGTGAGATTTCGAGAAGGAAGAAAGAATCTCTTCAAAGATCAGTTAAAGGGAAGTTGGTACAAGAGAGAATAATGTATTTCAGGCTAATATTTACAGTTGTTACAGAGTGGCAGTATTATCCTTTTGTTAATTTATTCTGTGTAACTTCTCTGATTAGACCTAATTCAGTCCTTCTTGAGTGAACTTAAAAAAAAAAAAAAAGAACAACCAGAAGACTCAAATACTATTTGAAAAAAAAAAAGTTTATCAGTTAGTTAGTATAATGGTAGCCATTTCATTAAGTAAAAAACTCACAATCTGAGATGTCCTTCAAACTCTGACGTCAAGATGCAATAAAAGCCATTTACTTATTTTTGAATCTTGATTTTTCAATATTTAACTGTGTTTTATTATAGGGACACACTCTCATAATGAGGCCTCCCAGAATATACTCAGGACTACAATATTAAAATGTAATGGTTGAAAGTTAGGTTAATTAGTGATGTGTTCCCTGCTTATTAGCAGTTGTAAACTTCAATGTCTATTAAGTCAAGCTGAATGACAAAAGTAAAGCCACAGGTAACTGCTGTGGTAATCCACAAGGCTGGTAATTCACCCCGGTCCACCTTCCCCATGTACCACATATTCTCTTCCTTGCACCATTAATGCAGATCGGATTTTCCACATTCTTATCCTTCCTGGATTTGTTTTTTCTATTTTCTCATCAGCTGGCAAAATACAGTTCTTTCAAATGATTCCCAAACAGAAATAATGTTACTTGAGATCGCACATACACCAGCCAGACCACTCCCAGAGTCATGCCATTCCAGGAGACTTTTGAAATCGTTCAAGACAAGACAAACAGTCTTCTTTCTATCTTTAACCTCTCTTGTAGCCTTTTTGGAAAACAACAGAGCACATAACATTAAAACATATATGCAAAGTTTGTTGCAGAATACTACCATAAAGTAAATGATAGACTATGTAAAAGTAATACTCATTTTCAAATTAAATATGCATACATAAACTTCCGATGAAACTCCTATGACACACACTAATAAAGTTTCCAAATAGTAAAAAAGAGTCCCTGACAATATAAATATTTATTACTAAATGGAAACGTAAAAAAAGTCCTTAGTAAGTTACAGAAATTAAAAAAAAGAGATTGTCTCATGTATTTGAAATACTTTTCCAATATGTTTTCTAAACTTTTTCACTTTTCAGGGCATTTAAAAAGAGTAAACATTGTTTGCACTGAATCATCCTACTATCTGCTTTCATGTGGAAGCATGATCTTTCATGGGATCAAAGATGTAATTTGGAGAAAGGAGCAAAAAGGGCTGCCTGCTTTTTCTTGACAGTTGCAGTACCCCATCTCGTTTATGGCAATAATTTGTGCTTGAAACAGGTTGCCAGAGTGATCTAACTTGCACATAATGCTATCGACAACTAAAAGGAAAGCAGCTTTCACAAGCTCTTCTCCACCTCATTTGTTTTGACTTCCCCTCAATACTTTCAAAAATACAATTTTAAGACTTATGTGAATGCTCCCTAACCAGAATCAGTTATGTCACTTGTTGAACACTCCTGAAATTTTCAGGAAGAGATTCTATTGAGCTTGTTGAATAGAAAAAATCCAAAGCTTGACATTTGAGGAGTGGTAACATAACTGCATTTACTTTTGAAATTATTGTTACTTATTTAGAAAAAAGAGAATCAGCTAATACTTTTATCTTTTGCCATGGTGAAACTGGGTGGGATATACAATAAACTTAAAAAAAAAATAAATGAATTTCAATTTTAGTCAAATATGCAATGAATTTGTAAAAAAAAAAGTCTGTCCAAGAAAACAAATTACTTTATCCTACAAACAGTCAATGAAATGATTTGTGATTCTCTTCAGACTGAGCCACCGTAAAACTAACATCACAGAAAAATACAAAAGAAATTGTATATACTACATATACTGCATGAGAAACTACATTCAAATTTTGGTCAGATGAAAAGGAACTTAGTCCTTCAAACTACAAAATTTGCTAACATATAAGCATATTAATTCCTTTTAAGAACTAAACGACATCCAATTTGGTTCAAAATGCCTCTCTTCCTCTTAGAGTCTCAGAAAATCCACACTGACATCTCAGGTTGTGCAGGTCAAGGACACACTTCCATGGATTTCTGTGCAGGCCCACAATTTTGCTAGAACAATCTTGCTAGATTCATTTCTAGACCTGTCTCTCTGCAAGTCTGCTTCACATACACTGATTTTTATATTCTTTATGAAGTTTATGTGACAGAAAGAGATATTGTCACAGGAAAACAAGATCTTATGATTTGATTAGGAAATATCTTTCAGAGGTTCTTTCTCCTTCAGAGGGTTTTCCCCCCCCCCATTGTAGCCCCATGGATAATAGCCACCCTTCGTTTTGTACTTTTTGTAGTCTTTTTCTATTACCCTGAAGCATGTCACTCCTATCTATGTATTTTGGGGTGCTCTTTAATGTGTCGTTTAAAAAATTTAAAAGGAATTTCTCTTCAGAGCTCAAGCACAAATTTAATGCAAAAGAAAATCTCCAAGGAAAGAATTAGTCCAAAAACCTCTCTGATTTACAGTGAATTTTTGCCACACATACAGAAAAATCGAATGATTGCATTTGCAAGCTGGAGC
>WEKW01001168.1:5690-21851 GCA_013389905.1 Sula dactylatra
CTCTCCTCTCCTCTCCTCTCCTCTCCTCTCCACCTTCTGCTGCATCTCACTTCATTTTTAATATCTTTCCCTGGTTTTGCCTTTTTTTTTCAAAGCTCCTCTGTAGAGTGGCATTGTCCTGCAAAACCAGCTTGCTGTACACCCTCAAGGTCCCCAACTGTTATGTAAAGAAAGTTTATGATGTTGTATCTGAATCTTTTAGGTTTGGGAAAGGTCTCCTGTCTGCATCATTATGTTTTTCCTGTCTGTAACTTTTCAAAATACGTTAATGAAAAATGAATCAAGTTCTGAGTCTACTTTCAGCTCTTTGGTTACTATATCAAGTTAATTACCATCTGCTGACCGTTAACATGAAGGTGCCAGGTCCTTTGGTGCCTGAAATAGAGTGTAAATCTGGGGCTGCTCAATTCAGTTCTGCCCCTAGCCTTGACTGCTGTGGGTTTTTCCCCCTCTTTATGATTTTCAGTATCTTTTTTGCTTTGGACTTTGAAAATCCTTAGGTCATCAGTGTCTGAAAGAAGAGGATATGAGAGGCTGTCCAAGCTGAAATCTGATTTACTGAGGTTTCAGTCTCCAGTGTGGGATTCACTTGTGACAAGTATGGCTGGAATATGTTTGCTAATAGAGTATGTGATAATGCAGATTTCCTGTGGCACCATGGCCATGCTCAGGCTCCAGCTAAAGGAGCTTCATAGGATACAGGGTTGGGTCTGAAGTGAACGTTATTTCAGCCAACAGGATTCTTTGAAGTTATTTATTTACTCCAAAAAAGAGAAATACTCCTCCTGAGGCTGGCTGCTTCCAGGGTTCGTTATAAAAATTGCCCTGCTATTTCAGGTTTTTGGGGGAGCGTGTTGGGGGTGTGTGTTGTGTGCCTGTCTGTGAGGGAGAAACAATGTACATGTAGCTTTTGTACAGTGTGATGTGGAAGTTGCTCTGGCAACTACACATGGCTTATTGAATGCCAAGGTAAATAATAGAAAAAGACATGCATACACTATTATTCTCATAATATCCTGCTGCCCTCAGGCAGTAATAACTTACACACCCTATTTTCCAAATGTTTCTAATTTATTTCCCATAAGCAGAATTATCTCATAAGTAAAACTCCTCCCCTTTGCAACCAGTCCGGCCTCTTCTTTTACAACTGCCACAAATGAGGTGACCAGTCAAAAGAAAAGATTACGGTTATCATATTTACTGTTAACTAGTGAAACAGAATGGCTGCAGCACACTCAAACTCCTCATGTCATTCTGCTTCTTCATCTGGAGCTCTGGAATTCTCCCTTTTCAAGTATTAATTCTGCATGCGGTGCTGCCCGCAATTCTGCAAACATATTTCATTCCTTATCATCCCAGATGATGGTTCTCATACAGCTTCTGCTTTTATATCTGAATCTTAGACTGTGATATCCTTGTTATTCCAGTCCCACGTCTGTCATGTGCAGCTTGAGCTTGATTTGCAACATGCCTTTTATATCAGCTACTAAGCTTCTCTTGAGAAAGAGCAACAGAGGGAGGAAGTAGCCAATTTTGGTTTTGTTTTGTTGTTTTTTTTTTTACATTAAAGCACCAACAGAGTTATAGGTCTTCAGTTTTCCTGTATTGAGGGCTACCTTTATTTTTTCAATACTTTTTCCCCTTTATTGCCATCTATATTGACTTTTGAATTGGTTTTGAGAGTGCAGCAAATGATGTGCAATGAGGACTACAAGATAATTGAAAATGTAGTAGAAAACATACCTCAAAATTAGATTTTGCAGGTTGGTTAAGCAAATAAAATTACTCAAAAATACCATAAAACTATTTCAATGGATGCTTAGGTTAAACTGCAGTTTGATAAGGATCTCCCTAGACTGGACTGTAAATCCCACTTTGTAACTCCACTCCTGCCTTAACATCCTTTAGCAAGAAGGTCAGCAGTAATTTCCAAGCTTGTGAATGAGAGAATCGACCCTAGGTGACTCTGACTCGTGAAAGTACATATTTAAATTTTTGGTCTTTTTTTTTAAATTTTGGGGGACTCAAAGAATAAGCTACTTACAGAATGTATTTTACATTTTAGTTTTATATAGACTGCAGTGAAAAAGCAACATATCTCCATATGAGAGCACCACGTGTACGTCTCCTCTATTAGTTTGCAGCAAGCCTTGAAACAAAAAGGTTATTGTGCTTCCATGCCCAGCCAAAGTTCTTAGAAACTAAAAAGGTACAGCACCCAGAAATAAAGACACTGAAAACTTGTAGCCCTTCTACAAATTGTTATAAAAATCAATTTGTTCCTACAAATTTATAGCTAATACTGTTTATTTCTTCTTTGTAATCATGTAGTTTGCCCTGTGAACTGATTAAGGGAACTAGAAAGCAGGATGAGTCTTTTTTTTTTTTTTTTTTTGACAAGTTTTCACTTTCTTAGTCCCATGCACTAATACAGTATTATGGTAACCAGACTGCAAAACACATCTGAGATGTTACTTTTCCCAAGACTAAATAAAGTAAGCAGGTTTTATTAATGTATTGGAAACTAATCAAGAAAAATAAGTTTTCTTCCTCTGTCTATACTTATTGTGTATGCTACTCCATTCTCCCCCCTTCAGCTTCCTGCGGTGAGAGATTACACTGACCAGTTCTGCTGCCTTCTCTGCTTACAGCCCAAATAGCTCTGGTTTTTTCTCTGTAGCTGACCAACAAAAATTGGTGGCAGTGGTGGTGGCATGGCAGTATGAGAAGCGGTGAGACAGAGGAAGGGATGATGAGGAGCAGGGTGGTTACAGTGTGGGCTCTGTGGTCACAAGAGGTAATCGTGGCAGGCAAAGCTGTTTGCTTCCTGCAGTGCTGCCTGCCCAATGAATGACATTTCAGCAGGGTGGTGGAAATGGTGGCACGGCAAGTCGGGTAAATCCATGAGGGTCACATCCACTTCATAGAACTGAGAAGAAAATTTTTATGTGTTTTTTAAAAAAATAGTCTTTTTCCGGTTCTATTCAGGTTAGACTTTTATAGGGTTCTTTTTTTTTTTTTTCTTCTTCTTCTTCTTTTTGTGACTAAGTTTTTATCCCACTTTTTTGAGTGGCCATTTTCAAGGAACTCATTTACAAGGATTTAATTTTGATCTAAGACTGTTGGTTCTGTGCTAAATAAAGCAGCAATTAATTATTAAAAACATACCTTTTGCGGCTGAACATTCTCCCTCATAGCTGTTAAACTCTAAGGCATGTTTTTCTTTTTAATTATTCATTTTTTAATTTATTTTGTGAGTATACAGTAAGTGCTTTGTGGGAAACTGGGAGGAGGATGGTCTGGCTGCCGCTTAAGACTGCTGTATGACCCAGGATCAGTTCCCAGCTCTGACACACACTTCCCGAATGGCTGAGCACATACCTAGATGTATCACATAAGTCTGCCTCAAGGCCTTTGTAAAAACAGGTGTCAGGTTATTACTGATGAGCTTTAGACCCTCCTCTTACAGGACTGAGAACAACACTGCCCATCAGTCTGTTCAGGGAGCTGTCCCAGAGATCAAAAATTAACCACAGTGCCAGAAAAACTACAGGCACAGAGCAACTGAACCATATAAGCTAATAGGAAAAGTTGTATATTCTCCTCTTCTTTCCCCATTGATAACCCGCGAATTGGAACAGTACAAACCCAAGGTTTTTCTATGAACTGAGCCACTGTAGCTTTACCCTGAGAAAAACTGGTTCTGTATGATGAGAAAAATGGCAAATTTATTTGCTTAAGGTTTAAAAGATATTTATGAGCTTTGGTAAGGAGGAAATTTCATCTTTGAACAAAGCGTTATGCACTTGATTCTTTGTGAACTGCCTCAAGCCCTTTTCTCTAATTATTCATGTGATCTGTACAGGGTGGATTCGGCACAGCATACTCCTCCTGACAAACAACCTCTGCATGTTACAGTGGTGCTCTTTAAGTCTTTGCCTTTGTGCTGGAAACACCACAGGAGCCTGCAAAGTGTAGATCTAAACTCAGCTGGTGCCAGTAGTCTGTGCTGTTACAGTGTGGGAGTTACGGTGGCAAAGCAAGAGCATTAGGAAATGTATAATGGGACCAGATAGGCAGCACTTCTTAGTGGTCTGTTAGGGGATCTTGTGCTGCTGAAAGTGCCATTTTTTTCTGATGAGACTTAAGGCTGTAGCTCTGACCTCACATTGCATATTAGCACTTTCTGCAAGAGAGGAGAAATTTGGTAACTGGCCAGATTCCAGCCCGCAGTAAGTTCTTATATTTTGCCTGCCGAGATTCCCTCTGCAGTTTCAGGTACACGGAGTGCCCTATCCCATCACACTGAGCAGTTTTATCTTTGTTAGCAATGTATGGCAACTTTATATAACTACCGCTTTCCACTCCAGAAAGGACTGTACTGCAGTGGTAAAGTCCTTTCTCTCTGCGTGTATGCATGTGTAAAAACAATGGATGAAACACTAGAGTTGATGGAGAGGGAAGATTTATCCTTCTTTTCTCCCACTGTAGCTTGGTCTGGAGTCTGAGGGAATGCCTGCTCTTTTGAGGCAAGAATAATAATGGTCCCAAACAAGGAATGATTTTCTCCCAATGTTATTGGCAAGGTGTAATCGTGCCCCTGCTGCCAGCTTTGGACACCACTTCTATGAAGGGGGGTTGTCACCAGGGTTTTGAGGCCAAATCATTTCATGATTCAGACAGTATAATTTTCATTTCAGTCCCTGTGTCTACTTAGTGAGAAGAGCCAAGCACTTGTGAGGAGATTCAAAAGGACTGGAGGCTCTGAGTGAACAGCTGTCTAAAGATAGCCTAAGGATCAGTAAGTACAGGCACTTCAGTAAAATAGGAGGATGTGTGAATTTGTTCCTTAGGGCTATACATATGATAATAGATTTTATTCACTAACTGATTAATATGAACTTGGAGAACAGTCCTGGAAGCAGGGATCAGAGCCCAGAGCTCCTTCTTCTAGGTGTGTGTCATAATGACTAGGATGCACAAACAGGCTGTCCCTTTCTACTCAAAAAAATCTTGAATTATTTCTGTACAGAGGTACAACAGAGACAGGCTGCTCTATGGATGGTGAGTACTACCTGTCAGAACTACTGAGCACTAGTATTAAATAAGAGTCATCTCTGCTCCATAAAAAAAAAAAAAAAAAAAAAAAAAAAAAANGAGCCTGTCCAGAAGAGGGTCTTCCAGGTTACAGGTCCTGGAAGTGCCTTTCTTCAGCTCTGAGTCTGAATCTGGGACATGAGCATCAGAAAAGGGGTAGAGTCCATGGCCTCACTGTTCACTCTTGATTAGCATTAGGCAGCATTTTTTGTTGGACTGCTGAGGAGGCAAATGCTTGGGTAATTCAGGTTTTTTGGCATCCATCCTGAACAATATCCCTGGGCTCCACCTGCAGACTGGGAAGACTAGAGAGCAATTCTGAAGGCAGAGTCAACTGATCTAACTTAAATGTCTTTCTTGTATCATCCTGATTTATATGTCTGGCTTAGGACAAATTAATCCCACCCTGGAAAGCTGAGACTTAGGGATTTAGGCTGGCTTTTGACACAATAAAGAGAAATGGAGGAAAGACTTTTTTATAGTTTTGGAAACCAAGAATAAATAGGAAAAAATATTTTACATAGAAGATAATGAAGTGCCAAGGAAGGCACTGAAGCAGAGAAAGCAAATATCTTCAGGAAATATCTGCTGTAGCTTTTGTTTTTAGAAAATGCATTTAGAGGGCAGAGTATAAAAGTAGGGAAGTAGGACTAAGAGCAATCAAACTAGGCAGATCTGTGGTCAAGGATAGCCAAGTTGTTTTCCTGAAATTTCAAACAGGATTTTCCTGTGTTGTTAACATTTGAAGTGCTGAGAATGTATTTAATTAATGAAAGATACTTGTTATTATAATGAATGGGCCTGAGCAGTCCAAAACTGGGCTCACTAAGTGAAATCAAGATAGTAGATCATCTCTGTCCAAAGGAATATATAGCAGATAACAAGTCAAAGGATTAAAAATAAAGTGATCAAGAAAGGCAATGGCAGCAATCATGCTTGTTTATGACTTCTTTTTTTTTTGCATAGAAGATCTCTGGAAGTGAATCAGAGGTAGGAAAATCTGGGTGTGAAGAGTGACCAAGCGACACAGCATGAAGAAATGTCTGTCAAACCTTGGGAAATACTGTCTGTGTCAGTTTATTGCTGTGTATACTTTACCCGCCACTTTTCCACAGGTTCCGCTCTGCAGTTTCTCCCCATGACTAATGTCTTCCTTCTGCATTGGTAGTAAGATGTGTACTCTTCATCAGGCAATTTTCTTTAACCATCAAAAGTAATAAAACCTCTCCATTCTCTTATCCAGTCCAACAGGGGGGATCTTTGCTAAAGCAGTAGTGTACCTGGGTGCTCATCTCCAAGGCTGCTTGTCTTGCACGCTGGATTAGCAGAGGCATGCTAAAAGCAGCAGACTCAGGACTTCTCTTGAGGTAATGCATTGCATAAGTCCTCTTCTTGTGCCAATAGTCAATCAGACTTGTTCATTCTCAGGCTCATTAAAGGATATCCTAACAGAGGCAGAGAAAACATGGGCAGCATGGAGAAAATTCAGGAGCTCTTTCATTACCTGATGGCTGATTCAGGATAGTCCTCAATACAAATAAATAATATTAATGGTAATTACCTTTAGCTTCCTACAGTAATGTGAGGGATAAATTGCCCTGCCTTTTGTCAGTCACTGAGAAAGAGTTTACTGAGCTGGTATCCCTGAGCAGTTATGTCAGTGCATATCACATTTGACTTGTTACAGCTTCTCTTCCAGATTCTGGTTTCCAGTTCAGGTTTCCAGCTCAGGTCTTCTCTTGAGCAAGATTCTGTCCTTCACCAAAGTGGGATCTTTTCATGATGTGCACAAAAGAGAGCTAGGGTGAGACTGCTGACTCCAATTTTTAGTTCAAATATAGAAAATATGGTATTTGATCTGTTGGGTTTTTTTTTTCCTAGTGGTGAAAAGCTAAAGAATTAAGTCACAGTGATGTGGCAGCAGTGGCAGTAGTGACATTATTTCTGTGCTGTGTGCTTTCCAAACAACAAAATGGTCAATCTGTCTTGAAGGATTTATAATATGAAACAAGCAGGCAGGCAGAATAAAGAGAAGGAAGCAAAGCATACAAGTTCAGCAGTCAAACAGATGTTCAGACTCTTGCTAATAATAGGAATATGTAGATTACCTTGGGCTAAGAAATGTTGCAAGGCAAACATGAGGCTGTGGGTGTTAGGAATTTCAAACTGAGGTATCCAGCCCTATGCCATAACTTTTTCCTTTTTCATTATTGAACTATTGGGACAAATTTTGTGAAAGTCTTGGGAGTTGGAACTCATCACACTACAGCAGGACTCTTTTGGTTAGCTAGTTTGCTTTCTCATTTTCTTAAAAAAAGAACTACTCCTAAGTCTGCTGGGACAGCTATATCATATTCCAAACCTCCCTTCAGTAGGGCGGTTAAAGATTATCATGACTCTTCACAGTGCCAACTCTAGCTTTGGTGCTGGATTCCTTCAGTCCAGTTTTGTTCTTCTGGGTGTGCTGGAGTCTCTGGTTGGGGTGTACTTGGTTTTTCTAGCATCCATTTTGCCAGTCAGACATGGCCTTCCTGATGCCAGCAGAGCTTGAAGAGCGCTAGAGTTTTCTGTTGCCAACTCGTCCCATCACATCATGTGATGCCAAAATTACAGAATCATCCTGATTTCCAGATCAGCCCAGTGACATGACATAACCCATTTTTTCTAGATTAGATGTTTGATATTCCCATGAGTTCCTCTCCGCTCTTTGGTAGAACTGCATCATGTGACTGAATTTCCATACATAGGATCTCCTTGGCATAGGTTCCTTCCATTTTAGTGGTTTTATTTCCCTTCTGTGTGTGCCTCATTTTTAAGGCCTTTCTCCTTGGGAAGACAGAAGACTTTCTTTATAATAATTGGGAAATGCTTTTGAATGTATATTCTGGAAAACAACATGCACCTTTTAGTGTAAATGATTATGCTACACTACATCCATTCAAAAGCAGTGATATTGCACATTATGGGTACAAGGGGAGACATGGGGTTTAGTTAAAATAGCACACTGAATTTGGCAGGAACGTACAGCATAGTGCTGATCAGACTGCTTACAGGAGCCGGGAATGTATGCTGTGGAAGCAAGGAATAAGAGAGATTTCAGCTATCTTCAGCCCAAATTAATTAGCATTATGTAAGTGGAGAGAAAAGCAAAAATTTAAAGGGGAGGGAGACATCTGTTATGTCTCCGAGTTTTCCAGCTTGCCTGCAAATACAGGTCTCCTGGAAAGACAGAAGTATCTCTGTGCTTTTGAAACAGTGAGGGGAGTAAGTGATGAGGACCCACTGGCTAAAGTTCAGTGGTGTGGTTATTGCTAATCCTGTCTCTTTCTTACAAGGGATGATTTGCTTTTGCAACTCTCTGTGATTATTTATTATCATGTTATGATGAGGATCATATAGCAGCAAAGTGTGAGGACAAACTGAAACCTCCCTGTCCTCTCCCAACAAATCTAAGCATAGTGGCAGTGTCTATCCAACTGATAGGTGAAATTCCCAAACATTCTTATCTACAGAATAAGGAAGTTTTCTGCAATATCAAGAAATTATTACTCAGGAATGTGTTCTGTTTGCTCTAAGGTGCTGCTGGCAAAGGCATCGTGGCTCAAAAGTGCGCTTGAGTATGTACCAAGCAAAGAACTGATTACAGTGGCGAGGTGGGAGGTAATGTTCCAGCAATTTGGAAATCACTGTTGAGAGTTATAATGTTTAATTAAGGAAACACTTCTCTGAAATAAGAGGCTAAGGCAGACTGACTCCTTGTCCCCCACTGCTTTCCTGTGGTGGATTCTTTTAAAGTGTGTTGGAAGGAATAAAAGGAGTGAGGTCAGGTCAGACTGCGTGGCAAGGAAGGTCAGACAGGGTTAGGCAGGTCAGGTCACATTTCTGTGTCTTCTGTGGTTCTCCAAGAATTTGGGGTCACTGCTTAGAAACTGTGCTATTTGATCAGCTGTTGGTAATTTGAGCATAACACAAGAGCAAGTGGAATCAAAGATGATTCTTGAAGGTGAATGATTGGAAAGAAGGAATGAATGGAACACTGTTATAATAAAAAATTAAATACATCAATCTTTTATTTTATTCCGATTTCAAATAAGCTATCATGGTTGGTTGACCTAGAAACAAGTACTGTCTGGCCAAGCAGCCAGAAATGTTTATTTCACTGTGCTTAAGAAATAAAGGCAGAAAAGGCCATGTGTCTAGGAGAGGAGGAGACACAGCTGAGACATGTGCATAAGGTGTTGTTCTGCTGAGAAAATTAACTTGTCACTTCAAAAGTGGCTGGGCACCAAACTTGAACAAAAGCTACTTTGAATATCTGGTAAGAGATGGAATCGTGTTGAAGGGCTAAGAATAATCTTTATCCAGTAATTGCGAAGTATTTAATAACTTTTTAAAAAAAGTATATTGTCATGAAGTAGTTTTCATCGCCATTCATCAGACTGGCAAATTGAGACATTCAGAGGTTAAATAACTTGCCTGAGGTCACAGCAGACCAATAGCAGTGCTGGCAGTAGTACCTAGTTCTAAGCCATGCCTGCTGAAATTACTGTCTCTGAAAGAAAGTAAATTCAAAGTGGATAAATTAACTTTACTTGAATGATGAAAATGTCAGTAGAATCAAGTAAGAGAAAAAGTCTGGTGTCAGCAGCTTGGGGAAGGTAACTTCAGGATGGATTTCCTGTTCCCAGGGGAATGGAAGAAGATAAAGGAAAACTATGTTTGTTTGGGTTTTTTATTACGGTTTTTTCCAGATCATGTTGTTTGAGTTCTGGATAAGAATTTGGCTCAGGTGTTCCCAAACCTCTCGCTCTTTGTAGGCCAGTCTCCTTATAAAGCAATGTTTTCAGGCCTAAAAGTAGCAACATGCATACAAAAACAAATCCACCTGAGGCTGTTAGCTTATTGGTAAGTTCTCCTCTAATAGTTGCTCTGGGCAACAAGAGATGCATGTGGCTCTCTATCCCCTGCCATCCCCATCTTGGATCTCCCTCTCTCGAGTTCCCCAACCCTGGGAATGGCTCTCCAGCCACAGAGATAACACTGAGAAAGAAGACACTTATCTAGTGGGGAGCGGAGGGAATACCCTAGCCCTTTATATTCAGTGAGGAAAATCTTGTCACGGAAGGAAGACTTTATTTACAGCCCAGCAAAGGAAAGTGAGTTTCAAGGAGACATATTTTATGGCTGTTTTACTGAAGCTATAAGGACTTACCTGCACTTGCTTCTTATGCCACTGTAGAATTTTGTAATCCAGCTCAGAGTTCCTACTTCACCATTTTCCTCTACCCACTCCTGCTTGGCAATTTTTTTCCTCTCAGCATTGGTTTTGAACCTGTGACAGATTTCTGAACAAAACAGCAATCTCACTGCACTTGCTGTGATTTCCACAGTGTTCTCTTACATTCAGATGCACCTGCAACCCCGCAGACTCTGAACATTTCATATCTCTTTCTGCAGAAATGACTACTTCTGAGTTAAGTAAGTAGAAGAAAGCCCAGCAAACAGTCATGTGTTTATTGAAGCATTCAATGAACTTATAGTACAAGTCAATTGTCTATACCATAAAATTGAAATGCTGCAATAGTTTTATAGGGAGTGAGGGTTTTAAAATCATTTAAGCCTAAACACATTTAATTCATGATGGATTTTCCAGTGTCTGGGTCCTGAGAATACTACTGTTATAGAGAACAAAGAAAGAATCACAAAGATGACACTACACGAATCTTTTTGGCTATCTGCTTCACAAACAATGGAGCAGGCTTGTACATGTGTGGATATTTGGTGATGGAGGGGCTTGAAAAGCAGGGTTAGAGAGGTTAGACTTTCAAGAAAGGAAGTCCACCATCTTGTCCTAAGCCATAGAGCTCCACCAGGCACTCCACCATGCTAGAGCAGCCTCTTCAGTCTCCTGTAGTTTGGGGTCTGTTCTCAGACCATGCTCTGCCTCTAGAAAACACCTATGTGAACTCTTTTCTCTGATGTATTTGAGGAAGAACAACACAAGTCAAAATTCTGGCATTTTCTACATGGCAATAAAACAGCCACTTTAGTATTTTCCTTTGGGTTATGAAAAGCCTGAAATGTAGACACTCCAGTTACGCTACCTTATCTTCAATGACTTATTAATAACGTGTACATTTAGTTTTCCTCTATAACACTATCAAGAGCAGCTCATTTAAAACAACACACAGGCAAATGTATCCTTACTTTTTATAGCAGGAGGCAGAAGGATGAGTGTCAGTCAGTCAAGACTAGTCCCAAATACGTCTCCAACTAGGCCTTCTACAGAATAAGTGATGCTGGCTGGGTGCCGTCTAGATTACTCAGGGGTATCGCTCTTTAAAGAGTGCTTCTTAGGGATTTCTACAGTAGAGATATTTACCAGGGAAGAACAAACAGATCCTTCGACTGTGTTTCCTTGTGCTTCATAGAAGTGCTCTAAACTGTTTACGGTGTTGCCTAATACTTTAGATCAGTTTCACTTTCTAGGTGTTGTTTCATCCTGCCCTGTATTAGCGTTTGTGTGGATGCAAACTATCTGAAACAACGCATCTAGTCCCCCGTTGTACACCAGCGCTCCTGCACAATCTCACAAGGGGCACTCTTCTTAGCACTGGGCCAGGGAGTTCAGCAGGGGTGTGTAGAAGGCATCCTAACTCACGTCAAAACAGTGTGACCGTGGAGATGAGCCAGGCTTGGAAGTGCTTTAGCCTGCCCACCTGCCCACCAGTGATTTCATTTTCTGGTTCGGACAGAGCCTGGAAATTTATCTTCAGGACATAACCATCCTGAAAGCTTTCACACCTGTTCTTTGAAGTAAGTGTGTTAAGATTTCATTGTACCTCCAGGAGGTGGTATGAATTTCCTGTCTTTGTGTGTGAATGATACAGAAAGCTAAGTGTAAACTAGGGGAAGAATTTCAATTGATAGTAATTTTTTATTTTCATTTTTATTCATTTATTTTCATCTTTATTACTTTTATTTTATTCAGATATTTCTTGTATAGTTTGTCTTTGCTTCTCCTAAGGAATATTCCACACAATTTTTTCAAGTTTTACATAACTCTGTAGTGCCTCAAGCCATTGTTCAACTTAAAACACAAAGGGACGAAAAGTTACTGCCCATAGACAAAACCAAATATTTTAATAATTTATGGTGTTATTTTAAATATACATATAATTATTCTTTGGGGCATCTCTACATGACATTTGCCATTTTTAAAGATGCTAGGATGACTTATTCTCATATGAAGAGCAACATAGGGTGGTTTTTTTTTTCTGAGGGGACAGAGAGATGGAGAGTAGTTGTGGCAGTGGAGGGACGGGAATTGCAGGGGCTGAATGTGAGTCGTGTTGCCTGTGGGAAATATGGCAGAAAAAAGCACAGGGGGAAGAGCATGGGCTAAAGGATGATGGCAGGGGGGTTCAGGCTGGGATGAGAGGGACTGTGAAGGGGTTCAGAAGTTCAGCAGGAGATGCAGGGACTATCCAGGGACTCCAGAGACTGGAGAAACTTCTGGGGGAGAAAGAGGCATCACATAAACCAAGATGAAAACTGTGTGACTGGATGCTGCACCCAGTGAGATGTCCCTGTAAAGGGAGTCTTCAGCCTAGCCTGGTGCTCAGTATTTGTTTTTCTTTTCCCTGCTTGTTAATTGTTGAGGCTAACGGCCATTAAGGCAGTGGACCTCCTGCTATTGGGTTTATCTCTACTTTTACAGTCCTGTCAAGCAGCAGTAATGTAGATAAGCTGCTAGATGGAAGCTGTTCAGACTCTAATTAAAACTATACTGAGAATTACAGGGGGAAACTGAGCTATACTGATATAAAAAAGAAACTTAAAATGCAAGAGATATTAGTTCAAACCTGCCAGTCAAATGGTAATGCTTGGCTCTACTGGGTCAGCTCCTGGCTGACTTACTTAAAGATTTAGACAGACCTATTAAAATATATAATAAAGATATGGCTATGTCAAGAAGAATCCACTCATAATGCAATCAAAGCAAGCCCCCATATAAAACAGTGCGTGGCTGATCTTCTTTTTATTCTGACAATGTAATTCCACTAATTTCAGCAGGGATACTATGGACTCGAGCATCACGCTTATACAGTGGCACAGACACATGCGCTCTCTGTTTTCTAGCCTGCATCATATGTGGCAATGGGTTATGTTGTAAAGTGTCTATACTCTTTATCTGAATCAGAAGAGGATTCTGTAATCTTTCACTGGAAATTTTGATACAATCTATGATTTACAGTCTGGTTTGTGAAAGGAATTCAAGAGCTGAGGCCAGCAGAAGTAAAGCAATCCAGAGGGTGAAATTACTACTTTTCTTACAGTGTGTCTTACTGGGTAAGTTCAGTCTTACAAAGAGCAAACATACCAGTTTCATACCTATGCATTGCCGAAGGCAGGACCACAGTGAATGGCACCACTCATTAAAGCATGAGAGTGTTTGAGGTGTCTGAAATGATGAACTTAAGAGGCCAGGGCAATCTGAGGACAGCTCAAATTTAAAAAGGTGTATCCATAGACAATGGGAAGAATCAGAGTTCATCTCTGAACCAGGTAGGACAGAAGATACCTTGCTTTAGAGATAGTCATTATTCTGGCAGTTGCATGTGATACAGACAATACTATCAAGGGCAGAACATACATTTGCCTCTGGAGAAGGGCATATGCATGCTAATCCCACAGGAACAGCTGGCTAATTAATAAAGCTGTGAGGAAAATTCTGTTTAGTTTTGTTCTGTCTTTTCTGACTTCGGGGTTGATGAGTCTGAGGAACAGAGAACTACAAAAAAACTGTTTACTGCCATGTCTTGGGATCTTCCAGCAGCAGAGAATATGCTTTTTAATGGCTGTTTTGCTGGAAATAATGGTTGTGCATCTGTACAGAGTTCATGAGAACCGTTCCATTACATGCAAGTTTTAATGTGGCACTCGAACAGTTCCTGCCACATTAAAACTACAGCATCTAGTAGCACTTGGGCCATATCACTCTGCAGCAGGAAAACATACTAGAAAGTAGGTCGTGGAAGTAATCCTGCTGGTTCCAGTAATCAGAGTATACAATGGGGTCGAAAGTTCAGAGTGAGCTGGGGAATGCAGTCAGAGAGTTTCTTCTGCCCGAGTGCTGGACATGTATTCTCTCTGAGGGGCTGCTGGAAGGAGGATTTCTCTTAAGTGGGACATAGCCATCAGCTGGACTTGATAAAATATGCAAAGTTTACAGAACCATTTCTTCCCTGGAACCTGGTGTCTTCCTTCCTCTGTGTGGAATGAAGTTCTTCAGAGCAGAGAGCAGGGGGAAAAATCTTGCTAGGTTTCCACATTCAGTTGTGTAAGTTCTACATACTGGAAATACATCTAAGTTATTCTGGACAGCTCTGTGATGGTTTGTTCATTCCCACTCAAATAATTTAGACACAGGATGAGGGAGAAAAGGAGAAAACTGACTGGATATGGGTCAAGTTTAAGATTAATTTCAGGATGGAAACTGTAAATAAAAAGATGATTATTTTTTTTAAAAGGATTAAATTGTCTTGGAATTTCAGATTGATTATTCCTGTGATATTTCGGCTGCTCCTGCCCCAGGGCCAAGGCACAGAATCCAAAGCCATGCTGTGGACTTAATTCAGAATCTAGACCTCCTTCTGAGGTTTTGATATAGGGATTTGCATCCATGATTATCCCTCTACTCCTAGTCAAAGCAGAAACTCTCTTTGAAAACTCAGGACTGCTCACCTGTCTTCTGTGAGCGTATGGCACCAGAATAATATGAACACAATAACTGTCATGCTGGGTAAACTAGAGCTGTGTATAGGCTATGTGTGGGATAAGGTCCTACCTTTATATCATCCTGGCTCCATGTAATTGGTAGTTTATGGTGTATCCTTACATAAGGGATGCATATAAGCCATCATGTTTAATAACTATCTGTGCATCAGTCCTCCATGAAATAGTTTAAGCCCTTTCAAATCCTATTGCCTCTACAACATCCTGCATCAATGAATTCCACAGTTTCAGTGATGAAAAAAAATCTTTGTTTTGTCTGTTTTTATACTAATTTATCAGATTTCTTCGCTGTGGCTCCTTGACCCTTGTAATGTGAGAAACAGAAAATAATAATCTTTCATCCATTTTATCCTTAACACTCAGGATTTGCATCTCTCTCTCTTCATTCTTTCTTCTCTGAGCTGAAGCTAACTAGTTAATACAACTTCTGTCACTGCTACAGAGGCCTTGAGTTGCTCTGCTCTTTAATTTCCATGCATGTGAAATGAGGCCAATACTCCCTACACCATAGGACAGCTGGTGCTTATAAAGAACTTAAGAACTATTATACAGAAAAGGTATTACCGTATCATTCAAAATGCTGCATATAAATTAATTCACAAGTATGCATACAGGTGATGAGTGTATATTTGCTCATTCTCTTTCACAAATCGCTCTTCTTACAAAATACAGATATCAACTACAGGCATCAGTTTTTGCAAATGTCGCCATTATTTACTAGAAAACACTCCCAAAATTATCTTGGCTCTAAAATATTAATATTGCTATGGAAGAAAGGTATACAGTGAGCCCATTCAAAACATTAATTGGTATTAACTGAAAGAAAAGTCCCCCTCACCTCCTTATTCATTGCCTCACTCATGAATGTAATTCATGTAATGCACCTCTCATTCCTGAACCAAATGAGAGTGATACAAAATCCTGTATAAGTATGTCTTAAGTAATTTTACCAAAATTAAATTTTGATTTGTCCGTTTCAAATCTTTTTTTTCCTTGCTAAATCTTGGAAAAAGAGATTACCATAAGTAAAGAGTTTCAATGGCAGCTTTTAAAGTTCTAGCAGGTTCTTTTCCGAGGAGTTTGTTTATAGCTAGTTTCTTAATCTTTAAAGCTTGTTTTTCACTTTTAGATTGTCTATTCAGATCACTTTGTTTTACTTAGTGTAAATATTCCAGAAAATTTCAGGACCAAATAGTGATGAGTGTGATTAGAATCAGAGCTTTGTTAAATAGTATGAAAAGATCCTTTATTTCAGCAGGGGAGAAA
>WEKW01001169.1:3438-17835 GCA_013389905.1 Sula dactylatra
TTCAGGCACACTTGATCCCTTCTCTCTGCCCCCACCACCTTATTTTGGCATTACACTGACCTTTCTCTGCCTCACCCACAAGTTAAGTGCTAGGAAGGAGAAGCTACTCCCAAGCATTAACAAGTAGCAGTAAGGAGTTTCCCTCTGGCACTTATCAAGTGACATTGAAATAATTTAGATAATTATGTGACCCTTACATCACCACATAATCACTCAAATATAACCTCCATAAGCCTCTGCCAACACACCCCACAATTGCATTAAAATGAAAAATGAAGATTTTATTGTTAGGAATCAATACAAAGACATACCTGTAGTATTTTGGATCATCTCTGTCATCATCATAATCTTCTAAGAATTCTTTTAACCGTTTGGCTTCTTTGGCCTGCGAGTAATTGAAACATAATTAATGTTATAAAATGATTTCTGGTTTTCATTCCAAGAGTTTAAAATGTAGTGGTATTATTAGGAAGTTAATTTAGTATCTACTATGCTCCAAACTAAAAATACAGAGTTTTTCCATATGGAAAATTGAAAGGTTTTGGAATTGCATCCTCTTCCAGGGATCTGTCGATTTGCTATCATATGTTCAACAGCCGATAATACATCCATTAGGCCCACTGGGATCATGTCTCTGATTTGCAGACTACTGTTCTGTTCTTAGCATTTCAAAAGGGTTTTTAAATATAGTCCCCCTCTTTTTTATTTTTACCTCACAAGAGGAGAGGATCAAAGTTCCTGCTCTTCAAATCCATAAGTCTGGTGTGGGATATTTTAACATGGCAGCTTAAGTGTATTTTATCAGTACTGTTTTGTTTCAAGAGCTGTGCTTTTTGAAAAAGATTTAGTTATGCACAGAAACAAATCTAATGAATACTTCCAAGTGCTCTCCTGCTGTGTTACTAATCCAAACTATGTGGCACTGTATTAATGCACAGGCCTAAAACTGAATAGGGCAGGGGGATAGAGGGGAGTTGTTTTCATTTTATCAGAGGTAGAAAAGAAAGAAATAAAGCAATTCTTTAAGGAGAACATAAATGAGGACATTCTAACTTACATCTGAGCAATATCTTTAAACCAACACTAAGATATTTCTATGCTAATGACTTTAAGAAACAAATTACGATTATGGTTGTAAATTCGGCACAAAATTTAACACTGGTCTCTACAACTGCCATTGTCAGCATCCAAGAGGATCATGAACAGAAAATATATTTTTTTTGTTCCCCTGAGTCTCTTTGCGTACTTTTCTTCGAAGCAATTCCCAATCCATCTCCTACTTACGAGTCTCATATCTTCTCTCCTCCTCTGGGAGAATCATGACATGAAATTACACCACCATAATTTAAAATAACTTCTTTATGCTTTAAGACAAAACTATGAGATTACAGAAGTATCTATCTTCCAGATGTGTCTTTTCAGACAGAACTTCCAAACGTTACATTGATAACTGTGGTAATTTCACAAATAATGAACTAAAGACAAAAATTTACAAAGTGCTTAGATACATTATAGAATATTACATCATATATAAGGTTCAAGCACATGAGCAGGTTGGAAGTAAAAAGACTGCTCTAGTTCAACCTGCGTGACATAGAACATATAGTAGCTTTTGCTACAAATCTGACACAAATACAGGTTACAGATGCAATACTGCATGATGATCAAACCACAGTATTTTGCAGCTCCCTACTTCTCATTCTTACGCCTTCACAAGACCAAGCCACTAGGCTTTGTTTTCCAGACTCTCAATAGTACTCCCACTTACTAGACATCTTCTGTTTCAAGTCTAACTTTTTTTTTAAAAAAATAAACAAACCCATACACGGTGCTTATACAAAACGACAGTTCTATCACTATCCATAAAGACAGCAGTAGAATGTTCCATTCTAAATGGGACACAAAGAACAAGGGGGAAAAAATTACATGTAAAACTATAAGCCTTACCATTTCCCTTCTTCTTTCTTCTTCCCTTTCAGCCTCTTTCTCATATTCTCGACTTTTCTTCCGTTCTCTGATTTCCCAGTTTTTAAGACGCTACAACAGAAGAAAACACACACATTCCAATCTCAAGAACAATAAGAACAGTGGTACTAGTTTGAAGTTAGTATGGATTATTGTTTAAAACCAACTGCATTAAAATTAAGTGAATTATTTATTTAGAATTTTAAATGGCACAATAAGTCGTCCAAAGTTGTTCTGACAGTGACTTACATATTCTGCCCCAATTCATATAGTCAAAGGATTAAAACTGTATTTAGAAAAAGGAGAAGGAGAAGGAATGATGTATTTTATAGTAGAAGACTTATTATAACCCCTCAATAAACAATTTTTTTCTCAAGGAACCTTAAAAATCTCAACCTACCTCTTGATATGCTGCTTCTTTTTCCCGCAGTTTCCTCTCTAGTTTTCGACGTTCGTAGGCATCTTCTTCATCTTCTTCTCGGTCTCTCTTCTTATCCTTCTCCCGTTCTCGCTCCCGCTCGCGTTCTCTTTCCCGTTCCCGCTCCCGTTCTCTTTCCCTCTCTCGTTCTCGTTCCCTTTCCCGCTCCCGTTCTCGTTCCCTTTCCCTGTCTCTGCTTTTCTCTCTGAAGGAAGGAAAGAGTCCAAAGTCAAGTACAGAGCCTTCCTCTCCACTCAGTCAAGTGATTTAACTTATAAAGCATAATGCACTATTTATAGCATCTTGCAAGTTATTCTTCTGCAGTTGTACAAGATGATTAGCTGATATAGCGATTGGCATAAATCAATACTTCTAATATATTAAAAAACCCATTTACCTAAAAGTAGTTGTTTGAGCACTAACCCTTAAACAGTGATATTTACAGAAACTAAGTGTGAGCACATGGCAGTTCTGATCAGACTGTGTTACTAGTTCTCCACAAGTAAGTGACAGCTAAAATGCCCCCAAATAAAGGGTATGCTTAATAAATCCTTCATGTTTATGTGGATTACAGAAAACTTGAACCCTACGGACAAGATTAAAGTGAAACAGCTATTTTTTTCAATGGTAAAGAGGGAAAAAGCAACATCTAGAGCCTGATATGATTAGCCACAGTTTAAGACTGAGAGAGGAATCCCCTTGCTTTTATAAAAAAAAAAAAAAACACCCAAACAATAAAAAAAAAAAGACCCCAAAGCATTAAGTAGGTTTTACCTTTTCCTTTGTTAAGCTAAAAGATACCATAGACATGAGAACCTGAAGTAGGACTAAAGGTACCCATGAAAAAATAAGAGAGATTTGAGATAAAACCAGTATGTTTAAATCATGGTTGGGTGGTTGCTCACTGTGTATTGCAGTCCTTATATTCCTGTGCTGTGGAGGCAATCAAGTATTCTTCCAGTTTGTGTAAATACAACATTTTCTAAAATTTTGATTTCCTGTTTTTAGTCTGATCTTCCAAAAGGACCATTCTCTTTCAAATGGCAGCTGATCAGCTGAACTATACGCACTTAGTAAATAGCACTAGGAAAAACTGAAATAAATAGTAACTCAAGTGCATTTACCTTGATCTGCTCCGATCCTTGTTGCGATCTGAACTCCTTTCACGATCTCTGTCACGATCTCGATCTCGTTCGCGGTCTCTGTCTCGGTCCTTAGTTCGGTCACGATCCCTATCTCGCTCTCGTTCACGCTCCCGTTCCTTCTCCTTCTCTCGTTCACGCTCCCTCTCTCTTTCACGCTCCCTCCTTTCTCGTTCACGCTCCCGCTCCCTTTCTCTTTCTCTGCGTTCTTTTTCAATTTCCTGTCTTTCTTTCTCCTTTTTGCCTTTTTCCTCCTCCAGTTTCTAAAAACCAACAAGAGAACTTTCATAGTTAATTCTGTAGTTATAGGAAATGGATATTCCCGGCGCAACACACAAGGCTGGTAATGGAAATACCAAAACCGCCACTGTTTTTAAAATATTAAATAGGGTTTGGTGGGTATTTTTTGGAACTCATAAGTATGAAATCAAAATGCAGCAATCACAAGACTAAGTTTCGTGCAAAAGCATAGATCTACACAGACCAGCAATCTCCAACCTTAGCAGAGTAGGGCTGGCCTTGTATTATAAGCTGAACTGCACATACACAGTACACTGCCAGGCATGATTCAGGTGGGCCACAAATTCCGTTGGCCCTACAAGCCACTTGGCTACAAGCAAAGTGAACTTCTAGCTGCTAAAATTAATTCTGTTCAACTAGGAAAATACATTTCAGTGGAATGCTTACTGGACAGTGAGTTGTTTCCCAAAAAGTCTTGGCAGACCAAAACCGTCCTATATGAAAACTTGGGTAAAGAAATTTATCCACTTACACATGGTGCATGTGGTTAAACAATGAAGAGAGCTGCAACCTTTCCCCTTTTCCCTCCCTAAAAAAGTTCTAACAGTTCATTGGTAAGAACTGGACTCTGCAGAATGGAATCCTTAACTTCCACCACTGCAAGATGGAGAGAGTTAAACAAAAGGTTGGAAATAGCTCTTTTGAAACACAGAAACTAAAGGGTTACCTGCTACAGTTTTACTAAAAATTGTACAAAATTGCCACTTTTTTTTTTTCAATTAGAAACAGTTCCTATGACCAGAATTCCTATAAGACAATAGAAATACATCAACAGAATGATAGATAAATCCATCCTTGGAAGCAATTGTTATGTGTTAACTTACAGATGCTGTGCTAGGACATGGACCGCCAACACTGGATTAACCTTGCCTATTAGCTATGTTTCTGGGAGGAAGAGCAAGTACACGGTTCACAAATATACCAAATAACAACCAAATATACCAATTTTCAACCTGCTGGATGCCAGAATACCACTTTTTTGAACAAATATTGAGCAGAATAAACAGGCTTATCCCCTTTGGCTCCACATTTACCATCACTGAAATGAAATTAAAAACTGGAACAATGAAACAGCATTTTCTCTGGTTTGTTTTTTTTTTTTTTTCTTTTCTTTTAAACAAAGCATTTAAGACAACTTTAAAAAGCAATCTTACCTGGTAAGTGTTCTTCTGCCATAGGCACAGGGACCAGAGAACCGACAAAGGATTACAGAAATAAAGCTAATTCACTAGTGATTAATGTATCCAGTGAAACTACGCTGCATTGATAGCACAATACAGGCAAACCAATGTTGGATACATTGAAATCACAAAAGGAAAAAGGGACTAAAAATGGTAGGAATTGGTAGAAAACTGATATGAAAAAACCAAAACTTAGATTCTACAATATACGCTGGGCTGAAAACCAATTTCTAAAGGACTGTATTTTACAGGAGCTTTACAGTGTTAAACCTCAGTACGGTCAGATGTTAAACTAGGTTGTCAACTTTTAAAAATCCAACTTACCTCAAATTTCATATACTTTTAAAGAAAAGTTTACATACTGAAGTGGTTGATACTTACAGGTTATCTTAGATGTTCCAATAGAAATTTCTTTGGTTGAACTCCTGCTTTATTGCCACTCTCAAAAACTTTGTCATGGTGAGATTTCTCAAGAGAGTGTTTCTGGGATTATTTTTTTGTTTTGTTTTTTTCTTTTTTTTTTTTTTTTTTTAAATTTGTTCACACAAGTGTAAACATGCAGACACACACAAGTCTTGGTGTATTAAAATCCATTTGGTAGGTCCACTTTCTTAAAATCCAATTGAAAAAAAAAAATTGGTCTATTTTGTAATCAAAATCTGACCTCATCAACTTCTATCAGCCTAAATAAGAAGATCTGAAAGGGTAATGGGATGGGAACAGTATCAGATAAATTGAAGTAATGAACAGAAATGAACAGGTAGAAGAATTGTAAATCTTACCTTGAGCTCTCTTCAGACTCGTCCGTGCTGTAAATGGACGCCCCCTGCAATGCTGATACCCTGACAGTCTGTGGTTATTGTTTTATTAAACTCATACCAAAAACATGCAAAGGTTCACTGTGCTCACTAGCCAGCTGCTAAAGATTCAACAGCCCCTTTTAAACATATCCAATATACACAATGACTACTTCCAGTTGATTTTTAATGTTAAGAGACCCAAAATAGCCGCCCCCAATAATACAGATTCAAGGCAGTAAAATGCCCAACAGCTTCTGAAACAATGAAGCTTGTTTTTTGTTTGGTTGTTTTGTTGATTTTCTTTTTTTTTAAAAAACTTATTACTTGTTTGCATCTTAGTACCAGCGACGCCTTGGGGCTCGGAATTGAACACAGTTCTACTGAAGTTTCACCACTGACCAGTTTCACGTTCAATTGCTGAGCTTCTCCAGTTGATTTCTTCTAGAATTTTCCCCAGGTTTTTATCTCCAACAACTTCAGTCAAGAGAAAAACTGAATACGTGTGCATATAATGATGTGTAGTCACTTATGTTTTCATTGATATAGTTGTGTGAAAACATGGTACCATCCCCAGTGAATGCATGTGGTAAAGTTGAACAACACGGGCATACTTCACCTTGTTGTACCTTCAACACTTTAATGTTGATTTGGGGGCATTTTGAAATAAAAGTGTGTGCTCAAAAGAGGAGCTCGCTGATACTTCCCTAGGCCAAGGACCATTGCAGGCTTGTTGGGGAAAAAATAATACCAACTTCAAGCTAAACATTAAAATAAGAACATTACATGCATAGTTGTGCTTTACTATCCACAAGTATAATTTTCCAAAGCAGAAACATTCACAGATGCATTAGCATTAGTGGAAACTTCTGTAAGTGGGAACCCTGAGGTGGGACTTGATGTGCACAAACATTTCCAAGCCAGTTACCCCTTTGCATATTTTTCTGAGGGGGCATCCATAAGTATAATAAAAAACAGAAGCTCATACTTACATCCTATTCCATGTTACTTTCCAAGCTGTGAGTTTCATCTTGCATTAGTCACCATATGATCTCTATCATAATGGTGGGGGTCAATGAATAGATTAGCTTTATGGGAATTTACAGTTCTTCCATGCATCTAAAGTTTGGTAAGTCTGGTAACCACTGACCTAGTTTTAATCTTCCCCCACTCTTAACTTAGAACTATTAAAATAAAAGACTTAAATTTAATTCAACTCTTCATAAAATCTTGGATTATGTTACAAATCTACCTACAGAAACACACTCAAGTGTATGTCTTATACTGCAGCCCCGTTTAGCCTTTAGTTATAAATATCTTGACTTAATGTATGTGTAGAAACTTAAGTTGCCTTTATTCATGTTAAAGTGAGAAGACTGCAAAATACTCAGTAGCAAAGTCTAAGCATAAAGATGTCAAGGGCCACTTTAACGTGGTAGTTGTCTTTTTTTGACTTGTAAAGAACTATATGTATATTAAACCTAATACAAACATCATTTTAAGTGATATTGCAATGTAATGCTAAATTTTATAATAGTGGTTTTTTGGATTTTGAAAAAGCCTAATTTGTATCAAGTGCAAAAACAAGAATACTACCTTGTGTGTGTCTCTGAATTTACTGATCTCTCTTGATATCAGGTCTCTTTTGTCTTCCTCCATTTCTATAGCATTTATATCCTCCTAAAAAACAAGGGGGACAGGAGGAAAAGCATTAAGAGCCATCTGTACAGACATAGGAGAACAAGAGAAAAGCTGAAGGTTAGACGTTTTCAACCAGTCTTGCAAGAGATAAATAAAGTCCTTCTGCAGTACCAAACCTGACAGTCTGATGTTAATGAGTGAAAAAAAAAAAAAAAAATCAGATGGACAAGAGTCACAAATCTGGCAACTAGCAGTAAACATAGTCATTGTCAAAGCCTACAATGTAAACGAACCTTGGTGATGAGTGGATAAGGTATCAGTGGGGCCACTGGAAATCTGCGGAAAATCTGCGGAAAAATCCACGGAGATTTTTTTTTTTAAAAATAGATTGCACACTACTCTGAAAAACAATGTTTTGTATGTTTGTACTATAAAGCAATATTGTGTTGCTGTGATCTCATTTCTTTGATTCAACAAAATTACAGAAGAACCTCGCTAATTCTCCCTTCTCTGAACTACTTAAAATACATAGTGAGGTCTCATACTAGTAAGACTTCACTGAATTACAAGTATACTACAGGATATTAGTACGCTATGGTAGCATCATAAACAAGGCTAAGCTACACTTGCCAATATATGTGATCGGTATATTTGCAGTGGGTACATCTTGATTTTATTTACTCGCTAATTCGCAAAATTTGGTAGATTTCACCTACTAACTAATAGTTAGTGCGAATTAGCGAGGTTCCCCCGTGCTTGAAATTGAAAACCAGATTCCACTCACTCTCAGTTCCCCACACACATTTTCAACTCCCCCACATCAGTCATGCCTTCATCCAGAAGAACTAACAACAGACTCTGCTGCTAACACCAGCGGGAGTCTTCATCACACCAAGCCCTTCAGGGGACAACAGCCACAAAGCTGGTGAGTTTCCCCGCCCGCCTCCCCCACATATATCTGCATCCATCTTCCCTTTCCCCCCCACCCTCCACAATCCTCCTCTCCCCTCTCCTTCAAGGACAAGAGAGCAACCAGCTAGGACCACCTCTTCGCTCCCATCTCTATCCACACAGGCCAAAGATGGCAAGTTCCAAGTTTCTTTTCCTCCATCCCAGTATGGGAGGGATGATGGGGTGTAATTTCAACCCACAAATGCTATGTATTTAAAAAGAGCTTATTTGTCTACTTGACTAGCTCAGATTGCTCAAATTCTACATCATACAGAGCTAGCAGAATATCCCTCTGTCCCAAGGACATACTGAGCACCCAGCTCTCCCAAGACTGCAATGGTCTCTTAAAACGTTTAACTACCTGGCATTATTCATGGCCATACATATATATAAATATATATATGCACCCACAGGACAATATACATTGTAACAATGCTTGTAACAAAAAAATACAGCTGATAGCATTAGACAGTGACTCATTTGTAAATTCTCATCCAAGGAAGCATCTTCTCCCAAAGGGAGGGAGAGGAAAGAAAAACAAATTCTCAGCTCAGCACTCTTATACCTCAGGTCAGCCATTGCTAACAATGTTGTGGGGAAGATATACTTGCTCCCTGAGGGAGACGTTGCTTGTTGCACCACACAAACTCCATAAGCATTTGAAACTGCATTATTGCCTTGGAATAGGTACTTTGCAGAAGACTTAAGTGGGTAAAAATCTTGGTCAAACAATTTTCCAATCTCTTTCATATTAGGTGCAGAACGGTAGGTGTGAAAGCCCGTTTTCCCATGGTTAGAAACTTGGCTGGAAAAGCTAAGTCTGAGTTTGCTCATTCTTATTCCCCCTTCTCCGGTTTGTTTTAATCCATAAAATGGTCATCCACAGAAGCAGGTCTAAACCAGAACATTCATTCCTGCTTAACAGGGTTTTTTTGCATTACACAGTATATGAAAACCAGCTGATCAAATCCAGCCAAAATTGAGACGTGCATGTAAAAGTGATTTTGTAAGGCAGGAAGATTACAACATGCCTTTCATCCCTGAAGGATCCCTCCAAAGTTTGAGATATACATATATACAACTAATGAAGCGCTTCCACATCTGGAGAGACAGCTACAACCAGTTGGATCAAGGTGCACTACAAGAATGCATACTATAAGCAGAGAAAAGAAGAATTTTGTCAAAAACTACCAGAGCAAATTCCTGCCATTACAAAAGTGCCCTGGCATCTTTCAATGGAAATAGATGGTATGCAGAAACTCTTTACAGTTGTTTTTTAAGTTCTCATCTGAAAAACCCTACATGCACATACAGATTAAACTGCACTAAATTCAGTATTTCCACCTTCAGAGGGATGAAAGGTCCGTTCAATCCTGCCCAGATTCAAACCTGTTGTTCCAAGAAGTCTAGGTGCTTAGATGCCTAAACCATCCTGAAGGGATGGTGTCTAAAACTGACTAGCTTTCAGCTTAAAAAAAAAATGAAACTGCTGCTGACATCAATGCTTGTTGATTTGTTTTCTCATCAGAAGTTTAGGTTTAAAAGTATTTGCACAAGGTTTGGCCATTATATAAAGGTGAGTTGAAGAAAAAAATCTGTTTTGTCCAAAATCAAAACACATACGTCCTCCTTCTTTTCCTTTTTCTTCTTCCTGGGGTGAGAGTCAGATTCCTGGGAGGGGGCATTGAGCTCGCTGGAATATTCTCGTATTAAGACTTCAATGGCCCCTTTAATTATCTGATCTCTTCTCTTTGTTTCCTCATCCAGCGCTTCATCGTCATCATTTGTCGTCTCTGGTCTGGAGTTCTAAGGAAAAATTGCAAAGTAACAGGAATCAACAAATTGAGAATAATATTAGTTTTATTTCAGAAGTTCACCTTTGATCATCACATTCATGCCCCTACAGCATTTACTAAAAATACAAACAAACAAAAAAAAACCCCAACCAAAAAACCCCCACAAAAACCAAACCACCTACAAGTAGTATCAATTGCAGTCAGATCTTTTCACACTGGCAATACCATAAGGACCACATAGTTTTACAAGTGGAATGGCTGCAGAAAGCAAGTGTAGGATTGCATAACAAAATAGGACAGAAAAATGGTGATTAAGGTGGTAGAGAAAGCGCACGCAGAGTCACAGAAAGGCAATCACTATAGTCCAGCTCTTGGTCAAAAGCTTCTGCCTTGTATCCTCCAGAACTTCAAGTCATTTCAACAGCAGTTCCTCAAAACCTTCTACTGAAGTGCCATGCAATACAAATATGTACCTATAACTTTCAAGCTGCAACTTATAATGGGAAAACTGTACTAAAGTAACATTGTTAGGGAAAACGTTCCTTGCACAGCAAACATTTTCTTATTATTGTTGATCAATTACTCTGTAGTTCCTCTTCTTATTATTGTTGATCAATTACTCTGCAGTTCCTCATCTTTTTGCCCTTTCCACCTTGTAGGGAGGAAAGGGAACACACACACAGAAGTGCATTTCACTAAATGTTACGTGAAAGGGTAGAACAATGACCTGCATACTGAGCAAGGTAGCCCACCTCTTGATCCCCTGAATCTTTTAAAAAAATGGAATCTCACCTGAGAATCCAGCTGGGTATCCCGTCAAGCGATAGGTGGTGGGTGGAGTGAGGGGGAGGGAAGGGTCTGGTGGAGCAGCAGCTAAGAATGAGGGGGAAGGGAGGATTCAGTTGGAGCTGAAGAGGCTGCCAGGCCAAGGAGGAGTAGGCTGAAAAGAGCTAGAAGGCAGTGACAGGGTGCGGAATTGAAGGGGTCAAGGGAGAGGAAGTGATCAGGGAGAGGAGCTAATTAGATAAAGGTTTTGCTTGGTGTGTCTCTGTAAGAAATTGCGTTGTAGTGTACACGTTTGATTTCTTAATAAAGAAGATTAAAGCAAAAAATTGAAACTTTTGGATCTGAGTGGCACCAGCACACCAATGATGGTATGAAAGGAATCGCAAGCAGTATGATTTAAATATGCTTCATCAATACTGCTCGGCAATTCACAGCCTTTCTTTGCACCACCGCGAACAAAAAAACCATTTGGAGCTAATCTCGCTCTACAGTTCAACGGAATCGGCACATACTGTCATCTTCAAAGCCACAAACAGTACCTTCTGCTTTATTACAATCAATTCCCCAGGACTGATTGTAACCCACAGGAGCTCACAGAAAACAAAATTCATGAGAGAGATGTACAAGAACTCCACTGATATTTAAGCTCGTTTATAATATCAGCTGTGAAGCACAGTATTACAGGTGATGCCAACAGGAAACAAGGAAGTATGGAATGGAAGGGGCAGTCAAATCAAACCCTTACCTAGGTTAACAGCTAGTACATTACTCCATTCAAAACCCATGAAGTCAGCACTCTGCTTTACTGAGCCATTGCATTCAATCCCATACACTGGCTACAGAGTCAAAAATGTCAAGTACTTCAAGTCATCATTATGCCTCTACTTCTGGTTAAATAAAATGAAATAAAAGTACTTGTGTTCCCACTGTATTTTACATACCTTTAAGAACAATTCCAAATTGGAATTTTAAAAATTTACCAACTACAGTGTGATGAGTATTTCTAGTTTTCTGAACAAGAGCCTCTTCTCACTTTCATTTTACAGAAAATAATTGTTTTAAGTAATATCTTAAGGTATATACAGAACTTTAAAATACTTAGACACTAAGCCCAACAACTTGATTGTGATGTGAAATACATTATTTTAGCAAAGAAATAGATAAAATTGACTTTAACACCAATTTGTCAGTTAAGTATCATTATATCTCACATGAATTCAACATATCAAATATCTGCAATTATTCCAGAACAGATCCTTAGCTCTAGAAAGGAATGGTACAAAACCAATTTCCCATCTATTAAATGTCTGTAAGCTGTCCATTAACTGCATGATCTACTGAATGCTCTACTTCCTTCCTTGTCATTAATTTGTTCTAGAAGATCATCAGTGGAGGGGGAAAAAAACTCCAATTCTCCTCAAACAGCTGATTTACAGACTCTGACAGAGTAACAATTACTTCTAGAGTTTATATACTTTCAAGAGTTTCTAAACAAAAATGAAGCAACAGAATCATAAGGTGTAGCACGTGTTACTACACTTTAGAATGAATTACAGAATTAATCCTAGAGATTCAGTTGTAGCTTACAGGTAAGTTTGCTGGCGAATTAAAAGCTTACACTTTACTGCCTTTCAGCATATCTTCAGGCTCATTAATGTGATTCTGGTGAAAACCTAAAACGAATTAAGGGCAGAAACAAGAATAGAAACTAAGAGACACACTCACAATCTGATCTAGCAAGTATGTTACATAGCCCTCCTGCCAAAATAACACAAGTTACACATTATATACATACCCCATTAGAAGCCTTTTTCTTTGCTTTCCATTCATCTAGCTGAGCCTTCGTCTTTGCATCAACTTTGACTAGCAGCTTCTTCTCTCCAATCTGGAGGTCATGGAGTAGTCTCAGTGCTCGTAGTGTGGATTCTGGTTCTTTGTACTCACAAAATCCAAAGGCTGAAATGGATGATTTAAATGAAAAGTAAAAGTGTTAAAGCTCTTCAGGTAATTTACTATGTGTAAAAAAAAAAAAAAACCAACATGTTTTGAATCAAAAAACTTGGAACACGGGCACTTCCGTTTTTAAAACCAGGAGTACACATCATAAGAAGTCAGAAAGATCGTTCACTGCATTGGTCTTTGATATAACTAATGGCCCAGTGAATAAGGTGAAACCAATACATACATTGTGGATGCCCCATTCTTGGGAACATTCAAGGTCAGGTTGGACGGAGCTCTGAGCAAACTGATCGAGTTAAAGATGTCCCTGCTCACTGCATGGCAGTTGGACTAGATGACCTCTAAAGGTCCCTTCCAACCCAAACTATTCTACGATTGCGTTTGTAAAGCTTTTGACACATCTGTCTTAACTAAGGAATGCAGTCTGTATGAAGACATGTCTCAGGTGGATTTGCAATTGTCTGAAGACCAATGACATCAATCAACAGCCCATTGTTAACCTAGACAGAGGGGTATTTCAAACTAGGTTCTTCACAACAGTTACAGAAAGTTGTAAATGAGAAAAACAGCTTATGAGAGCAAAATAAACAAAGTATGATATATAATAAAGCCAAAGAAACTGAACTATATCTTAGGAAAGAAAAAAACAACCTAGAGAAGATATGAAAACACTAACAGCAAGAAGTAGTAACCAAAATTGTTTCCTGTATCCACTGGAGAAATGTCACAAGAAAAAATAAATCAGTTCAATTTGACGACAGGGAAAGAAGATAAATTTTACCTCAGGAAAAACTCATTACAAGAGAATTATAATACATAGTAATGGAAGAGACTATTAAGAGTGTCACAAATATGCTCCTTCGGAGGATAAGTTCAAGCAGGGAAACCTTTATCAGGGATGGTCTATAAACTCCTGATTCAGTCTCAGGACAGAAAGGTGACCAAAATTAGGGCCCAAAGGCATTTTCCCATT
This sequence comes from Sula dactylatra, assembly GCA_013389905.1. Lineage (NCBI taxonomy): Eukaryota > Metazoa > Chordata > Aves > Suliformes > Sulidae > Sula > Sula dactylatra. The sequence continues at coordinate 17,348 of WEKW01001169.1, forward strand.
TAACCTTTCTCAATTTTGTTTTTCTTGTTCTGTTTTGATTCCAAGGACAGAAAATACTAGCCCTTTACTAAGAAGTATTTAGCAGTTAAGCATCATGTACAATATCTTAAAATGTGGAAGTATTAAGAAAAGCAAGATGTCAGACATTTGAAAAGCTGTCAGGTAATAAAAACAAGAGTCTGACTAGAGACTTTGAAAAGTATGAACAATTACCTTGAAGTTTTCCAGATGCCCCTTGTACTCTCTTCCAACTCAAAACCAAGCCACATTTCTGCATTAAAAATAAATATTAATTAAATATTATTGTTTATGTTCAAAACATTACAAAAACTTAACCACTTTTTGCAAAAGATGACATGCAAAAAGGGTAAACGCTGCTAAAAATAAAATATGTCTATGGTCACTGACATCTACAGCTTAAAAAAAGATGTACTCCCCACTTACTGACTTTAAAGTCAAGCATAATGGACTGCTATTGCAGTGAGTGG